>VXBI01000558.1:0-77072 GCA_013397375.1 Toxostoma redivivum
ATTATTCAACCCCCAACACTGGTATAATTCTGTAGACAAAGGGGCTAATGAGATTTTTTCTTGTTTCAAGAGGGAGATCAAAAATAGGACTGGGAGATCTTCCCTCTTTAAAGCACTCCTGAGACCAGTAAAAAAAAAAAGGAACAGATTTAGTGTTCATATACTCAAAAGAATATGGAGAAACGGAGATGTGCAGAAAAGAGACACAGAAATTATTAATAAGCTGAAGGAAATGTCTTGAGGTGAAAAGACTGGGAGAATTCTCAACCTTTATCTAATCACTTGTTACCATGCTCAGTAGAAGAGGCTTATATGATCAAAGTGATGAAGGATATCAGTCTGTATAGTCTAGTAGCACCTTTATGGAGAAGAATACCATCAGTCTTGTTTATCTGAGAGGCTCAATATCTTGTCTTGGAAAATCAAACTCCATCATACTAGAGGAACACACAAATATCCCTGCAGATGCAGTAATTCTTAGATCTTCTGAAATATGAAGCACTAGTGGAAAAATCATAATACATATATACTTTTAAAAACCTACAGTCATTGCCGTGGATGCTTGGGTTTTATTTAAATGAAGTGATAGTGAATGGATAGTTTTGCTTCATTTTCCTTGAGGGAGCTGAGGAATCCAATAATTTTTGAAAAATTAACTTTCTCTCTGCAAATCTTCTTCTATTAGTCCTGAGCTTAGAACTGAAATCTTCAGATCAGCTACTTGTAGCAAAAACTGGGAGAAAATTAGTAGAAACAGCTGTTGGATGGAGAGCAACACTACAATTCCGTGCCTTGCATTTGTCATTAACTATCCATGTTCCTTAAAATAAAAGTTATTAAGAAAATTAACTTCAGTTTCTTCAATTTCCAGAAAGAGGGAGTCAGAGCTGTAAAGTCTGTAGCTCTAAGTGATATCTTCTAGGGAAGAAGCAACTTTTTCAGTGAACAGTGACTGTTGGGGTTTTGGTTTGGATTATTTTTTGATTTTGTGGGTTTGGATTTTATTGTGTGGGGTTGTTCTGATTTGTCTGTTTTGTTGTTTTGTTTTGGTTTGTTTTCTTCCCTGATAGATTTAATAGTTAGTCATTATATTCTTGAGGAAATTATTAGCTATTCTTGGCAAGAAGAATAAAGCATCTACACAAGTATTGGTTAAAGAGGACACCAGCTGAAATAGTTTCTTTGGTTTGAACCCTAATGTAGTGGTAATGGTCCTGCAGACTTTTGTCCTGGTGAAAACAGAAAATAGCATTAATGAGTAAAACCACCCTAACATGTTTCTCAGTTTGGGCATCTCTGCACACCAAGCTGGGCTTGGGTAGGTACTGCTGGACTGTATGACAGACACTTCAGTGTCACAAAGGCATCAGCCAAGATGGATTCAGGTATTGCCTAATCTGTAAGGAAAGACATGTGCCTATAGTTGGGAGGGCTACATTTGAGAGAAGAACCTTTATTCAAACTAGCAGACCTTAAAGGACAAAGGTTAATGTGTCAGAGCTGTGCACTGGAGTGTCAAGTCTCCAGTTTGTCTCAGGATAGTTTGTTTATACAAACTTGTGGATGTGCATTTGATTAAAAAATAATCAAAATGTAATCAAAGCTTTACAGATTCTGGAAGAGAAAGACTGTATTTTTATGTCTCTATAAGTGCTTGTTTGTGCATGCATAAATAAACACACACGCATTTGTCTCTCCGTGGCATTGCTGTTGCTGTTTTGGCAGAATCTAAAGACCCTATAATATTAATCTGTCTATGAATGTAGTGTAAGTATCTTAACTCAGTTGATTTGCAGTGAATTAAGACTGGCTATTTAGTGTAGACTTATGGATCATCAAAGAAAGTATGTGATTATTTTTTATATTTTTATAAGAAACAGAAATATTTACATTTTTAAAGTAAAATTCATAATTTCACCACACTTTCAATATTCCAACTTTAGCCCCAGGAGTGGAATATAAACTGTGCCAGACATGCATTCCCATGAGTTTTTTATCCTTGTTTTCTACACAATCTATTTTTATTCAGTTCTATGGGAAATGCACACACTTTGTGCATTTGCCAGAATGTAGTTTCCCAATGCCCCTTACTATTCAAAGCATGCTTTTGTTGGATTCAAGTGCTTTTGCAACAGAACTTTTTCATGTTTTGTCATGTACTCCTTGCTCATACTGAACCCATTTGGTGAGGACGGTTACATATGTGGAGCTGCAAGGGCAGCCACATAAACTAGCAGAAGTCTCCCACACTGGCCAGTTGGTTCTCCTTCCTATTTTGGGGTCTTCCATTCTCCATGTTCACTCCACGTAAGGACTGCAAGCAGGGAGCTGGTGAAAGAATTCTTGTTTTGTTCAGATTCTGCTGTATCAGAGCCAGAGGATTTTGTTGAAATCCCTCTCCTTGGGGCTGCCTAGGAGAACATTTTGAAGGCTGCCCAAACCCCCAGCAGGTTAATCCTGAGGGAGCATCTTGGAGCTGGGGCTAGTCAGAATGCGTCCAGCTTCAGGCTGATTTACAACACAGCCATTGCCTAAGGAGCAACTGAGAGGTTCAAGCTGATGATGTACAAGAGAACAGATTTGGCTGTGGAATCTGCCCCAAAACAACAACTTACCTCACAAGGATGTGGTCCTTAGTCAATATGTCTACTAAAATTTGCATGGTACTTTCCAGGTCAGCATAATTTTCTGTCCTAACATCACTTCCACTTGATAGAGTTTTTTCTCTCATTTACGCATTTTTGTGTTAAAATCAACCTGACAATGTCCTTACATCCCTGCAAAACATCCCGTTAGATCATTGCCATTAGACCTAGTCAAGGGCTCTCTTGAGTTCAGAGACTGTTCAGACACAGTTGCAGTTCTAGGACAGTCCTTTATGAAGTGTCACAGACACTTCTGCATATAAATAGGGCACCACTGAAGAAGACCTCTCTAAAACATCCTTACAGTGCTGTTTAAAGGACATTTTAATACATGCCCCACCCCTGACTCATCTGCAGTACAACACCACAGACCCTGCACCATAACATCTGCATAAATGCCCCACTCTTATCTCATACCATTCTCCAATATAGGTTTCAAACAAACAGCAAAAGGAAGAAATGTGGCCTTGAGGCCACACATTGACGTCAGTAGTCCTTCCTACTTCTGCTATAGCTGCCTCAATTTATACCTGATAGCTCAAATGTGAGTTTGTTCCTGGAGATTTGGCTGAGTGCTTGCAGGGAGGGTTGGTAACTCCCTGTAACACATATAGCAAGGATCCAGGATCAGGGTGCTTTCCTTGCCCTGTAAATTTCTCCATCATCCTCCTGCCACCTAGATTTGTCACAGCTTTGTCCTAATAGAACTTGGACAAGAAGCAGATAGGTTTGGGAAGCACCTGGACTACTGAGATGCAGGAAGGTGAGAAGGTTCTGCATGGGTCTGAGCTCATGGCTGCATCTTGAAACCGTGGTCCATTGCTCTGGCAATGAGTCTGGGAGAAAGACTGCAAGGTTACAGATGTTACACATTTTCCTTAGCAAGTCTCCTCCAATGGTTCCATTCCCTAGGCCTTTTAATTGGCACTGGCAGCAAGCAAAAAGCAGCCTTCTCAAGGTCTGACAACCTCACAGCCTTCCAGTCATGAAGGAGACAAATATTTTGAAATTGTGCACCTGAGGGGGGCCAAATTTCCATGAACTGGCACAGAAGAGCCTCTCAAATTGGCAGTGTCAAAAGAAGCCTCCCAGTCTGAATGCTTCCACAGACTTAAGTGAAAAAAACATTTTTCCCTGAAAGGCCATGGATTCCCACCAAGGAAAGGGACACTGCTGCCCTTCCAATCAGCCTCCAAAATAACCGTTTTCCAAGATCATCTATCAAGTCAATTGATAAAAAGATAAATCCACATTAGGCATAAACTGCAGAATGTTTCCTTCCTCCCAAAGCAAAAACAAAAGGAAAAGTAAGTCAGTATAATCAAGAGCTGGTCTGTCAGTATTATCAATCAGCAAGGGCTGTAGGCTTGTCCCTGGTAGCATATCTGGGGTGTCAGATATGTCTGAGTTTTGGATTCTCAGAATAAGACAAGTCTTTTTTTCTCACAATTTGTACGGACTGTCATGAGCAATTGGCTAAGGCATCCTAGGACCCCTGGGCTCACATGGGTCTGTGCAGACAGGACAGCTTACAAAGTCCATATGGATCTGCATGCTTCTCAAAATCACACCTTCTCATTTTCCTGAGTTCCCTTTTCAGGAGCATGTGTGTCTAAAATCCACATTTCTCTAGTAGCCTCACTGTAAACATCCTAAATATTCCTGAAACAGGCCACTAGGGTAGAAAGACTATCAGAACTTCAAAACAGCAGATTTGTCCTTTTCATAGGAAAGAAAGAGAAGTGTAATTGTCCCAGAACTATCACTCTGAAAGGTAAGAGTCACTCATGAAGCATCCCTTTGGCTATCTATAATAACTAGGTCCTTGTTTTGATATTCTTTTTCTGAAGGTGATGATAAAGTAATGTAGCAGGAATGCAGACACAGAAGTGTGGGCTATTTGGCTGAGAAAATTCCCCTTGACCAATCATTTTTCTGACAGGACCACTCATCTTTCAAAGTAGCTCCTCAGCTTTTTATCCTTCTCAAAATGTGTCTAGAAAGACTGCAATATAGATGTTTCATGGATTCCCTGAACAGAAATAGAAGAGGAAGACAGCAGATAGCCTCTTTTACTTGCATTACACAGCCAGATTGTCCTGTGGGAGCTGGCAGCAAAGTCCAGCTATCTTATCCTTATTTTAAAATAGGATAATGATTATGGAGAACATAGAGAGATTCTCAGTGTGTGATCAGGGTCACACCACTTCTCTGGCCAGTTTCCAGTGTGATACTCACCAGGCTGAGATCTTTCATTTAATCCATAAAGTGCAAGCCTAGTTTTATGGTCCTCTCCATAGAATCAATCTCACATGGATTAAGATACATGGAGAAGCCCAGCCATCACTGCAGCTGGGGTGGCAGGGAAGGAACATGAGCTGGGGTTGCACTGGTCTCCTTGCCTGTCCTGGGAATGTCCAAATCAGGCACATCTGCAAATCTGGTGCGTGCTTATAGAAATGAGACAGGTCTTTGTGAATCTCCACCATTTCTTGCTCTTTCAACACACATGCAGAGAGAAGGGAGCACCATAACACACCAGGAGGAAGGACTGACTTCTTGCAGACCTTTTCTTTGCCTGCACCTCTGTATGTCGCATATCTGGTGTCCGCAGCACTGTTCCCTGCTTGACATTGGCCCAGTTGGATGGCAAGTCAGGAGGATGGGAGCAGGGAGAGAGGGAGAGGAGAGCAAGCAGACGGCAGCTGTGGCTGCCCTGAGACAGTACTGGCTCTCCTGAGACAAAAAGACATCATATCCCAGCAGGGGCCATCCTGGAGAACTGCAACGAATCCCGTACTGGGCTCTAATCCGCCCAGATGCAAAGGAAATTTGGGTTTCTTAGTAACTGAAATTTTTCATGTTTAATAGCCAAAGAGCAGTGAACTTTCTGCCATGGAGATGCTCTCAGTGAAAGCTGGCAAGCTAGCCTTCAGCCACCCCATCACTCCCTTTGTGAGGGGAAGATTTGGCACACTCCTTTGTGCCATGGTAATGGCACAACACTTTTAAGTGATAGGGGACGGTGTGGGCCCAGTATTGACTGTGTCAGAGTAAAACTGATTTGCATTCACAGAAAACAGTCGGCTTTGATTATGCCTAGTGAAAACCTTTCATGTTCTGCCAGTGTTTCAGTGCATCATGTACAGACCAGCACAGAGCTCACTGAGGATGCTAGAAATCTGCTGACCACTATAGATTATATTGGGGTCAGGTTCTTCTGGATTCAAATTATTTTCTCCTGTGAAGTGGTAAGTTAATGAGCGGTGAGAAAGAGATAAGTACAATGTCTCATAGTCTTTAAAATACAGAGAAAACTATAGAACTGTAGAGCAGCTGAGGCTGGCAGGGACCTCTGATGTTTGTGTATTTCATATTCTTCCTGTTGCCTGTCGCCTGTTGCCCCTTGCCCTGTCCTCATGCACCACTAAACGGTCTGGCTCTGACTCCAGGATGAGCAGTCCCAGCTCTCTAAGCCTCTCTTTGCATGCCAGATGTTACAAGCCCTTAACCAATGGTCATGGCCCCTGACTGGACTCAGTGTGTTTTGTGCATGACCAGCACAACTGGGGAGCCTTCATTCTGCCAAGGTCCTGCTGAATGGCAGCACAGTCATCTGCTGTGTCAGCCACTTCTCCCTGGTTTGTATCTTCTGCAAACTTGCTGAGGCTTCCCTCTGTCCCACCACCTAGGCCATTAACACAGCTGCACCCTAACACAGGGTGACCCCTGGGGATGTCACCGGTGACAGCAGCCAAGTTAAGGGAACAGGCAAGGATTTTGTGCCTGGAAGGGTGTAATTTCTGCTAATCAATATACAGAGATGTCAGAAGAGTTCTTCTAAAGGTTTATGGAAGGATGTACTTTATTGGAGACAGACTAATAAGTATTAGAATTTATTTTGAAATGTTTATTGTTTTAAAATAATCTACTACTCAGTAGAGCATGAAACATTATTTTATTTTAAATATGTGCAGCATTTTAAGATTGGACTTTTAAAGCATGTAGATATTTTAAAATAACTCCATTGTGTAAACAGATCCTTGCTTAATAGTGCAATGTCTTGTAAACATTCTAAATAATTTAATTGACGGCTTTTATTTTCTTTCTGTGTCTCAACCATTGGCATTCCTCAGTTTAGATGTCAACATTTTTATGACTGGAAGCTGAAGAATAAATATAGTTACACTCTAAAAAAGGAGCAATGCTGAGGGTGAAAGGTCCTGATCTTGCAAGTTCTTGCTCACATGGAAACTCAATGGCATTGCTTGGGTGAGGAGGAATTACTCACTCAGCAGAAATTACAAAATGGGGCTGAGCTCTGCTACTAAAATGGTAGTAACTCTAAAATGGAAAAGATTATTCACTCTCTGATGAAACAGAAAGAGCCTGACTGTACAAATCTGTGAGTTTTAAAGAACCAACTAGGGCTGAAACCTACTGGAAATCTGTTTTGAAAACAGATGGTTTTGAGAGGAGGTTTTGAGAACCTCCTGCTAAGCTGTTAGACTGCAGTGATGTTTCAACAATTGGGATTTTTTTAGGGTTTTTGTATTGAACATTGAGGAGCTACAGGGATTTCAGGCTATTTGGAAGCCAACTATGTATTCATGTCAATATTAATAATGCCTTGGGCTAGATAGAAAGCTTGAAAACTATTTGTTTACATAAATAAAAACCAGTGCATTTTTGGAGTTACTTCATTCTATGGCCTTAAAAAGAGTGTCCTTGGCACAGTAAGATGACCTTATCCTTAGAAAAATAGTATTTTATGTCAGAAATGTCTTTATTTCCTGACACAGCAGGACAGAAAAGCCACTTTTTTTCTGAGGAATCCAGCTTGTTCATATGAAACCTAAAGACAATGAACACATCATGATTGTCTGACTCTTGAGATAAGGGTGAGTGTCTAATGGCTGTTTTCCAAACAAAGAGCACTCAGTTAAGAACCAGGGTACATGTCAAGAAGATTTTAAAGGGGAACATTACTCACACTCAAGAGTAGTTAAAGAATATTAAATAGAACTTTATCTCTTCTTTCACTGCAACAAGCAAAGCGGAAAAAATTCTCCAAATCTATAGATCTTCTAGCCCTCTTCTACCTGGACCACCACCTTCCCTGATTCTGAGCACCTCTATGCTGAACTTCAACTCAAATTTGGCAGAAATTGCAGCCACCCACTTCCAGGTTTCAGGGACAGTCCAGTTGGTGTGAGCAGACCCTGCATGAGATCTTTGCCACACCTGGACAGTTTCAAAGC
Organism: Toxostoma redivivum; assembly: GCA_013397375.1. Taxonomy (NCBI): domain Eukaryota; kingdom Metazoa; phylum Chordata; class Aves; order Passeriformes; family Mimidae; genus Toxostoma; species Toxostoma redivivum. The sequence goes on from VXBI01000558.1 coordinate 7,907, forward strand.
CATTTGCAGCAAAAGGCATTTACCACAGTGGAAGGTTCATAATTCTTGATTCTTCAAAACATCTCAGCTAATGTAATTTAAGTAGTTCTCAACCTGCAAACAGGCACCTAAACTTTTCAATTGCTGATCCCATTGCCCTTTGCTCCTTGAAAAACATTTCTGATATTCCCTCTGAGAGATGATGATCCTATGAGCAATTAACTAACTTTCTAACTTGCTTCTCTGATGTTTGTGGCAGACACTCCCCAGCTGTAGGTTGGAAATTATAATCTTCTCCAGTGCAAAGCTCTTTGCTTAGCACATCTTGGTGGGTCTCCCATGGAGAAGGTAATGGGCAATATAGTTGCCTTTCTGTTGTTTCAGTGCACTTCATTCTCCTTCTTATCCACCTTTTCAACTAGAAAAACATGATTCTTTGAACAGATCTAGTATAGCTTCTTACGTGGGAAGCTCTGGAGAGTCTTCCACTCTGTGTATGGGCAGGTTTACTTTTAATTAATGCTGATTTCCTTCCTTACTTTTGGTTGTTGCATTTGGAAGAACAGAGCAATTGCCTTCCCCAGATCTCAGTATTTTCTCTGTTGTTCTTAGTCATTATCTTGTAAGCAGTTGTGGCATATGGACCTTTGTACTTGGCCAGCTTTCACTGCTGGATGAAGGTCTAACATTTTATTGCTCAGAAGTATTTTTATAGATAATCCATTTCCAGTGTAAATCTGGAACAGATTAGTTTCTTTCTGGGAGAGAGATCAGAGGTCTCAAAGAAATGGAAATGTCACGTTTCTGTGTCAGTTTAAAGGCTGTTCTTGGACCTTGTTGATGTCTAAGCTACTAAAAACTGAACTGGTCTGCCTGACTTTATGAGAATATAATCCATCAGAAGAGATCCACAAATAAGCTGTTTTTTTTTTCTTTTTTCTCTGGCTTAGCTAATTTTCTGATCAAAGTATTACATTACATTAAATGTATCTCCCACCATTGTTTATTTGCAGGCCTGTTCTTTAAAGGATAAGCCAGGATTTCCTCGCAAATGCAGTTGATTTCTCTGTGACTCACTCTGACAGTTGTGACAATCTGTTTGTCACAGAGCTATTGGAACATACCAATTTATATATTAAAAGTAGCCAAAGGTGGAGTGGTCTCATAGGTGGGTTTAGAACCTTAAAACATTGTGTAAAGATTAATCAGATTACTCTCTTCTTTTGTGGGGTTTTTTAATGATGATATTACTTTTTAACTTTGCACTTGAGTGAGTTGTCTTACAACAGTGACTCCTACCTGGGAAAAATACTGCCCTGGAATGTCCCAGTTCTGCTCCATGCTGCAGTATCCAGTATGATTCTGTGGCAGTGTGGGAACACATCAGGCCAAGGCCAGTAGTGGGCTGTTTGCCATTCTGGGGTGAATTGTTTCTGGCTCGGTACCATGTGCCTGAGGGTGGCATGTGTCTTCTCAGGAAGGACAAATTACTCTCCTTCATGTTTGGCAGGCTCCTGCTGGCATGCCAAAGAGGCCTATATTTAGTACTAGTACTGTTTAGCCAACAAGCTGGGAAATTGTCATGATGATGCGACTAGAGATATACCAAGGCTGTTTTCCAAGAGCTGAAGAAGACATGGTTAAAGTGAGCTTTGAATTTCCAGCTTTGAATCTTGCTGCTCCTATTTTCTCTGGGTACAGTACATCCTGCTCCCCAGCCCAGGGCTGTGGTGTTGCAGATTGAACTGAGCTCATTTACTCCGATTTGGCATTGGTGGAATTCCTACAAAGCTGGCTATTCTGATATACAGCTTGGTACCCAAAATTCTGCTCTCCTTGTTCTGTTGAATCCTGGCTGTAGCTGTCATTGCTCCTGCTCCCCTGGTGATACATGGTGTCCTGGCTGCCTAAAGGACACATGGTCCAGATGTGCTGAGAGCAGAGATCCAGAGAGCTGCAGCAGGTGCTCACAATAGAACTCTCTTTGCCTCTCATCTGCACTGGGCATGTGGCTTACCTACAACTCAAAAAGCCCATGGGACCAAAGGCAATATGAGCCTGACTCTCACTGTGAGAATTTCACCTCCTCTGTTCTTTTCCCTTGTGAAACAGCAATATCAGGAACCTCCCAAAGTGGAACAACATCATGGGGTTATCTTATTTCTTATTAATTTTGTTTATCTCATTTCCAGCTGAAATTCGCCACAGGGACATTCACTGTTCAAGAAGAACATCTGAAGATCCTTTTCCTGGAAGGCCATGCCTATGAGAAGGTCTTAGTGATCTACTGTTTGTATTAAGTTGAAGTTACATTTTCAACTGGTAATTTACGCTATACTTAGGCTTTGCATACATAGCAGTGCAAGAAAGAGGGTAAAAGAAATTACCTCTTTAGGAAAAAAAGGCAAATATCCCAATGTAAACATGATTTCATTGCTATTATTTAGGCTGTGTGAAGGAATGGAAATTCATAGGGGATAAGCTAAACTAAATAGGCTTTTTATTAACAAAATGTTTCAAATACATGCTCTGCTCACAACTCAGCTCAAGACACATGAAAAAAAAGATTAAGGAGTACTCTAATTCTCTAATTTCATATCCCTTCCTTAAAAAATCCATATGACTATTTACTTGTGTCTAGACACAAATTCTTGTAAGCAAAGGAATTTTGGAATTATTCTTAAAATATTCTCAAAATGTACCTTAATCCTTTGCTTGGGCATTTAAATCTTCTTTTCCATTTAAAGCAAGTGTTGCTTTTGGCTTTTGTAGCTATAGCCAAAACATGAAAAATCATCTGTGCTTGGGTTGGCTGTATAGGAATTTTCTCTTGTATATGCTGAGCGGGAGGTTCTCAGGACTGGCTAATACTGTACACATTTCCTCTTCATTTGCAGTTTTGGTATTGCTGGCAGGATGGTGCACAATGAAGAGCACAGTGTTATCCTCTTTCCCTGTGTGTCCCTTCTGTGTGCATAAAAATTAGATTGTTCTGCTGATTTAATTACTGAGGATAGAACATCTCCTTAGGAGTCTTGTCACAATACTGACCATTCTTGTGGAAGTTTTAAGTGATTTGACACTTCTTATCATAGTACCATTCCTAGCTTATCTTCCATCGAACAAATGTTGATTAATAATTCTTAGCATTTGTCCTGGTTTAGGGCAAATTTGGGAGGAAACCTCTGAATGGGGTCCTTCTAGAAAAAAAAGATTCAAGCAGTCCCTTTCCCAGTCAGCTCGGGAAAAAAAAAAATTTCCTCGGAGAGAAGTGGAAAAAAAAAGAAAACTGTTTATTCAACAGGTAACACACCTCCCAGCACAAAAATGAACAATACTAAACAGTAAAACCTCTTGCCACTCTGAAAAGGTGACAGGATCAGCAGAGTTCTTCCCGTGGGCTGCCCGGCTCACTCAGGCTGTTCTCAGTCCCTCCGGTGCTGGGAAATGCCGCGGCCCAGGCCAGGCCTGGTGGGCCACAGGTGTGAGCTCCTGGTGCTCTTCTGGGTTTTCAGTCCAGAGCAGGTTCAAAACAGTGCCAGGAAAAAAAGGAAAAGAGGAAAAAAAAAAAAACAATCCAGGGAGCTTCTCTGCCTCAGTTAGCCAGAAAAACTAACTAAGAGCAAAGGAGAGCTCTCTCTCTCTCGCTGTCCACCGCAGACAACAGTGTCAGCAGGAATGCAGGGGAGCCCAGTGCAGTTTTCTGATAACAAACTTTGCACTTTTTCTTTCCCCCCTTCACTCCAGGAACCAGTTTTAAAGTTGCAGAATTTAATATTCAACACCAACGGAACAGATGATTTGGGGATACAGGCATCATACAGTCACTCCAAGACAGCATTACAAACAAATCACAGCTTTTGCTTATTTTCAGTAGTTTGGCAAACTAGGGGAAGGTTTTGACAACCTAATTTGCTGTGCTTAGTAGATGATTGACTATTTTTGTATATTTCTCAGCTTTCCATCCATTGGGCCAAGAAAAATCTGGAAAGCAGGTTGTGCATGTCTGGGACATCCACCCTGTACAGACCTGTTAAATCCCTCAGATGTTTGTTGTTGACTATTACTTTAATAAATTAGTTTATTACTTTAATAAATTCAGCGCAGGTCCCTTAAGTAGCAAGCACTGCCATGCAGTAACTCACAGCTATGAACCTTCTTCAGGTCATAAACTTCCTCTAGTCTATTTATCTTCCAGGGAGGTATCTGTTTGCATCTTCCAATGGAGCCCTTTCTCCATGAATAAAGTCTCATTAAGACAAGTGCAAGACACAAACTAGTTGTTGGAGGGCAATACACACTCCTCCTTTTAGCTTGGTATGAGGCTACGTAGGAAAAACTAAATAGTAAATTAACAAGAAATATATAACTCCTGGCAATTTGGTGAGTCTAAATGGCATACATAGTCATGAAAATGCACTGAAGATTGATGTTTCTTCACTGTACACCACTCCCCTCACAACTCACAAGCTTCGTGGGGCTCTGTCACAGCCTGATTTGCTGTATTGTCAGCTCCTCTGAGTTTAGAAAGCGCTGCTGCCAGATCCTGCTGTGCTCTGCTGGGTGTGCTGGGTGCTACTGCCAAGCTCCTTGGGTTCTGGTTCTGCAGTTTTGAACAAAGGAAGCGGTCTCTAGCTATTTTTGACCACTCTTGCTGGAGAAGTGCACAGCCCACTCTCCCTTCGTGCACCTTCTGAGAGGTCTCTCAAGTGTCTTTCAATGCACGATTGAGGGAGTTGGTTGGAATGACCAGGTACTGTTTCTGCAGTCCATACCCCAGAGCTAACTCTGTTTCTGCCTTCCACAGCTCTTTGGTAGCCAAGAATACTTTGTTGTTCCACAAATTAACCAGAATTACAAAATCCTCTTTAAGGACTGATTGTTCTAAAAGATTCGATATCTCTTTGATCTCATTTTATCTTCTAGTAGGCACTGAGCAGTTTGGGGGAATTTACAGTTTCTCCAAGTGTTGTGGGTTTTTTCAGCTCTTTATCATGGTATTTTTTTTCCTATTGGGATTCTGTGGTTTCATGCCATACTTTTATGTCTTTTAAATCATTCCCTTTGTGGATTTGTGACATTTCTGATATCTACAAATATTTCTTTTCCCTTTTTGAATGGAAATGTTGCTACATGGGTGTTTGTTCCCTCATCTATACCCATGGAGCTTCTCCCTCTAAGAGTGCCAGCAAGTTGTCCACTTCTAATGGTGTTTAAATTGTGTTTCAAGGGTTGTGGAGTCCTTTTTTGGAGATTTTCCTGTGAACTGTGTAACATCTGCTGTATTACAACAAATCCTGGCAAGCTGTTACAAGCTAAACTGAGATTTCTAAACCTTTTTGACAAAATGATGCAGTTAATCGTTTTTCTATGATTCAGTTTCAGTTTATAATCTCTTGATCTTGTAAATAACACTAATAAATATTTCTTGTATATCTGATACATACAAGAATTATATACAAGATTATATATATATTTGATGCTATTTTAAATTAGGATATTGCAATTATGATAAAAACTTTTCTATAAATATCTTTTTTATGGGCATATCCCTTGTGAAGATGGTGTTCCAAAGGGTGCTCTCTGAAGCACTGCTTTACAGGGAGTACTGAAGGTAAATAACTTGCGTCTCAGAAAGTGCAGTTGCTGATGCCACTAGCTAAATTGATCACAGTGATGGACAGCATGCATACATATGCCAGGTGGGACAACTAGACTGTGGTGGCCCCAAATTATTGCTTTTTTTTGCGTCTTGGACATTCTGAAAAAGGGCTGTATTTATCTTATTATTGCACTTAACTGCATTAAGGTTTATCTTTGACTTCTCCAGTCAAATGTGTATTCACTATAAAGTTCCTTTTCTACCTTGAGCCCATTGATAATAATAGTCAGGAGAATGAATACAGAGCATTAACATGGGAAAGCTTAGTCTTCCAATGCTTTGAACCTTGAAGCATATACATACAGCTTTTCATAATTTCTTTTGCTGCTTGTTTCCTTGTCAGAGTCAGGAGAATTTTTAGCAAGTTTCTCTCCATGCAGATGTTGACAGCATCTCCAGGTACTAGTACTTTTGACACGTGGTTCTTTTGCTGACATTCAGCTGTGCATTTCTTGGCTGTAAGATGCAGACAGTTTATTCTGGTTTTAGATTTTGAGGTCCAAGGAATAGCAACAAGAGAAGAGAAATGAGGAATTAGGGTGAAGATCCTGAGCAGCAGCAGGAGCAGCAGCAGCAGAAAAGTCATTCATATTATGGTTTTACCTACCAATTAAAAAAGGAGTAAACTTAATGTTTTATAAACTATTTATTCTCACAGAATAGTCCTGATAACACCACTGCTTACATGACATGAATCCCATGAAAGGGCCTTTCAGTAACATACTCTGTCTGCTGAGGTCTAAACCCTGCAGAGCACACAGTTCATCCTGGACTTAAACCCTGGCTCTATGCCCATTTTTGCCTGAGCTGCTGCCACTGTGTCCCCATTCCCCAGGAGGGCTGCAGCTGCATGCAGTGGCCACCTCTTCCCCACAAAGCCGGTATCAATCTCCACAGGACCTTCAAGTCTCTGGTCTTGTTTGAAGCCACTCTTTACCCACATGGGTGTGTTGTTGCAATGACAGAATCCCTGAAGTATTAATGTGTAGCCAGCATCTCTCAGTAATTGCCTGCCTTTGCATAAACCTTGAATTGAAAGGTCCCTGCCTGGAGTGTTTTGGTTTCAGACTACTTTAAAGTTACTGAGATCTCTGGGTATTCTTCTCTCCAGGTAGGCAGAATTAGTTTGACAAGATTTGGAAAATACATCATATTGTTGAAAGGAAACAGGCTTGTAAAACAGAGATGCTGTCATGAATGTCATCAAAATGAAGAATAACTTTGGCCGGAGGGAAAGCATTTCCTGAGGAGACCTGTTTATTTCACCAAGATTTCTCATGCAGATAATTGACAGCTGAGCAGAGGATCTGCCATCCTGTATCACAGAGTCTGTCCAGGCCAGTATCCTGTACCTGACAGAGACCAGCTCCAAATACTTCAGAGAAAAATGCATTTCCATCATGATAGGAAATAACTTCCTCATGGGATGAGTTTACTGCCAGTCCCAGACACATGCTGGCTGATTTGGGGTAGAAGCACTAGACTAATTTTATTTGCTGTTTGTTTGTTTTGTTTTTTTTAATCTCAGGTTCCTTAACAGTAAATACATTGAGCAAAATTCAGTTCTGGCTATATCTTGAATTGCTAATGAACTCTTTATCACAAACTGCATTGTGGCAGCGTATTTCTTAGGTTATTAAACAGTCATAGTCCTCTCAGCCTCTTGTAGGATAATTAATTTAGATAAGGAAAGATACATTCAAAGGCAAAGGAGCATCTGGTACAAACTCTGACTTGTAATATTAAAACTGTTTTGTACTATGGGTCATTAACATTTCTATTTTCTTTCAATTTCTCCTTTCAGGGATCTTTTCTGGGTACTCGTCATTACATTAGATTTGGCTTTTCTTGTGTATCTACTCATTGTTTATCTTATAAAGAAATGCTGCTATCTACAGTGTATTATTTTCCTTTTTTTTTCTTAATGCACTTAATAAATGGATCAGTGGTAAACTGACCATAGGCACTAGACCAAAAACAGCTTTGAGAGTGTGACCAGCACAGGCATATGGTGACTTCTAATGCTGAACACCAAGTGACAGCACCCAGGTGTGGGATGTGCTTGCGCTTACAGATACAGCACTTCTGCCATGCACGGGAATCTTTTGTTAGCTAAAATTAACTGGCACGTGTTCCTGGCAGGGCTGCTGCTGTTTCCAAAGTGACAGCCTCCTTTTTTGCATCCCCAGGAGAATACCTGAGAAATGGCACATGCTGCCTACCTGCCTTCCCCAGCCTGCAGAGGGCTCTTGCCATGTCAAGTGCTGCCAGGCACCCTCTGAAACAATAAACCCTCATTCCAGGGATAGGAAGGAATTTATCCTGTCCAGTGTCCACTTGTTTATTATCAACAGGCGGGTCATCAGACTCTCTTTTGCTGAGTATAGACCCAGTGATGCACAAAAAGCCAAGAGAAGCCATGGCCTTGTGCCTGTCCCCTTGTATCAGCAGAATAGAACATCACCAGTGCCCCTTTGCTCTAAAGACATAATGATGTGCACACCTCACCGGGGTATAACCATGGCATTTGTATCTTCGGCCAGTCCTTGTTATTAACTGTGTAACTGCAGACAAACAGCTCATCTTTCTGTTTTCTCCAGCATGAATCTTACTTTCTGTCAGTGTGTCACATGATTTAAATTTTAAAAGTACCTTTATGGGCCAATTCTGGTTTCCAAATGCCAAGTGGGGTGAGCACAGCAGGAATGTCTCTCTGTTGACCTCCCTCTAGGAGAATTCATTATTTCTGGAGTGTTGTTTTTAACATATATTATGGAAGTTGCAATGAAAAGATTCATGAAAGCACATGAGTGTTTTTCAGAAACTTCAGTGTTGCTGGGATGCTCAAAGAGCCCATCAGACCCTGCAGATGGTATCCCAGATTTTAATTTTAATAATTTTTTATTTTCAAGACTACTTTACACAAACTACATTATAAAGTCATTAGCACAGAGTCTGAAATCTATACAATCCTTGGGACTCCTGGATAGGCAGAATGCTGCTGGTAGTCAGAAAAAAGGTTTATAATAAAAATACAAGAATCATAATTTCCATTGATATTTTTCTAAAGTAATTGATCACATTTTAGGAAAAAAAATCTGCTAAACATGTTAAGTCACAATACTCTGCTAATGATAGATTAAGAACTTCCAACAAGTGCAACCAGCGTATTCAAAGAAGATCTAAATATAATCACATTGTGCACCTGAGCGCCATCTGAGCTTCTCTTCCTCTCCTGGAATATAATTAGGATGAAGCCTTGGGGACACACTCACTGCTAACCAAGATCTCAATGACCTTGCTGGGGCCAAAGCAGACAACAAGTCACAACTGAGTCTGAGGCACTGACTCTTAAGAATAGATTCAAATTTCCACTGTTAGGTGCAATCATAATGTGAATGAGACTACCATGAAAATATGACAGATCTCAAAGACAAAGTAGCCCTTAAAAGAATTTTCAAAAAATAATCTTAAGGCTAATTGGAGACAATGACAATAATTGAGACCTACACAGAAAACTTAGTAATTTTCTTTCTCTGCATGCCACTTTAGAGCTTCTGAAAAAGGCTAGTGGTTAGTGACTAATCTACATTTCCTGGTTTATAACCCTTAAAAAACAGTTATTCAGTTATTCTAAAAGGTCTGTAAGTTTATACACTGGCAGACTCAGGAAATTGTGGTTCAGCCTCCTGCTACAGCAGTGGCATCTGTGCTAAAGCTCCAGCTCTCCAGGCCTTGGGAATGCCACTGAAGAACAGGACAGCTGTGCTCTGTCTGGAAGATGCAGATGTATCCTTGTGTCTACCTCTTCACCTGAAAAGCAGCTCCTCTCCCCACTGAGGCTGCACTGCCTCAAACCACATCTCTTGTTCCTCCTTGTGTCAGGGCTAGCCACAAAACCAGGTAGAGGTTTCCAGAGGGACACAAAATCCAGCTGATAATTAGCTGTGTGATTGTGCAGCCATTTATAAGGAGATGTTGGTGCCCACAGTTTGCTCCATAGGTAAAGAGGAGATTTGGCAGCTACTTTTGACTCCCAGGAGTCAGGCTGGCCCAGGAGACACAAGGCAGCCCAACCATAGGCTGTACGGGCAAGGAAAGCAATGAAAAGTCTGGGAATTTGCTCAGCACAGAGGTGGTCCATGTGTCTGCAACAAACATAATTCAATATGGCACATTGTAAACTGCTGATAATAATCATCAATCTAAGTTTAGTGCAGGACTAAACTACTTTCCTTTGTGTGCAGATCTCTTGCAGATCTTTTCCTGCAAATGGAGGCTGCTTCAAGACTGCCATTTCCCTTGAAGTTTTGATTAGTATTTATTTCCCCATGCTAGACTTAAATTTAGCACTAGATCTACTTATTTTTTAAAACTAGGAACTTACTAAAATCTTCATATTTTTCTTCATAGAACAAACCAGGAATGAATAAAGTGCTCTTCGAAAGTGGCAGTATTCTATTCACATTTCACAATTGCAATGATTGCAATTCTAATATTTTAGACCATTAAAATTTAAGATATCTGATATTGTACAAAGTTATTAATATGGAACTAAAATTATTCCTGAGTGGGACTTTGAATATGTTTTCTTACTGAGATTAGGTAGTCTTTAAGAAACTGGATAAAAAATATTTACATGTATTTTGGACTAAGCTGCTTACTCATGAATAATAAGTGAACGAATAGAACATATCAATTTATTTCAGATCTATAAAATACAAATCTAAAAATATCATTTTACAGACAATATTCACCATTAAGTTTATATTTTAGTAGGATCTAAAGCCTATCTTGAACAGAATAATAATAATGTAACAGAAGAACAATATAATAGTCTACATTTTAACCTTAGAGATTTCTTAACTGGTGTCTACCATTTACACCAAAAATACTTGTGCACAGTAACCAATTAAACATCTACATTTCAAGAATAGATTGGCTACATCTCATAATTGAGACACCAATTACAGTACATTTATTAAAAATCCTTCAAGAATGCACTCAGTAGTAACAGTAATTAAAAATAGTAACAGTTCTGTGAAATGATCAAAGCAAATGATAACAGAATTTTAAAATTCAGTTAACCATTTATTTGTAATGTAAAACCCATGTAACACTACAATGAAGGAAGAAATTACATGGGCACAAGTGCAAAACAGCAATATTGTAAGCCATCTTCTTTCTTTGGTAAAAATCAATTAGCAAGAAGTATACCATAATAATTCAAGTCAAAGATTAATTCAGGCTATATGGGTTTCTTTTCCTCTCCTACCATAGGCAGACTTGATTTGTAGGCAATCTACAGTAGAGAGTTAAGATTCTACTTAACACTGTCCATTTCTTCCTCTTTTAAGTTTAAATATTGAAATTAAAGATAAGGTGGAGTTTTTTTCTTCCATAAATAGCTTTTCAGTAGTATTGTTTCTTCAGAAATTTAAAAATAAATAGCAAAATATACACAACTTCAAAGATTAATTTAATTCTTTCTAGGTATATCCTGAAAATATATCACCAAGGAATAAATAACTTTGGGTTTCATGACGTTTGGTAAAATGTCAATTGCCTCTTTCATAAGGAGTTTTCACTGAGGATAAGGAAGTACCACTGCTTTTTCTACAAAGTTTTTCCTATACAGGTGGAATTTTAATAACTTTTCACTAAGAATATAATCTGTAATATAATATGGACACCCCCCACTAAAAAGTACAGAAAAAATCTTTCAAAATTAAAACTTCAGAATTTCATGTTCAAATCTGAGGAACTTCCAGGTAACTATGAAGTTCTCCTGGCAGTCAAGATTGGTTGTCTGTGTCAGGAGGTTACAGTAACAAAGCTTTTTTCTACTGACAACATATTAAAAATCCAGAAAGGACAAAATTTTGGGGAAGGGACAAAAGGGAAGGATGTGGATGAAGAACACTAGTGTGTAAACGATCCTGAGAAAGATATGGATTCTCTACAGAGATTTCATTATAACCATACATTTTATATAAATTCTTCTGGTTTTGAAAGACTTGACCCTCATGAACAAATAAGGTAACATCATAGGGGGTTTGCAGGTTCTCATCTTACTCAACCTCCTCCTTACATTTATCTGAAATTCTTGCTAAAGAAAGCAAAAAAAAAAATCCAAGCCACATCAGCTAAGCAACTATTTAAAAGAATACAGCAACTTGAAGTGTCATTAGAAATTAGAAAAAAAAAATCTTATCTGCAGAAAGATCTTCTGGAGGGACAGAGTAATGTCCTGCCTTTTTACAAGATCCATTTAAGCTGCCAGAAGAGTAAAGGCAATTTTGACTGCTCATTTATTCAGAATTCATAAATAACATGTAGGTTCACTAACCTCAGTTAATTCACACCCACAGTTAATTTACATAAAATATTAAGCAGAATGTTTTTCTACTCCTTGTTTGATTCCAAGCACAAGATGCAAAAACCAGTTAAACTGCACCGTCCAGCCCTTATCCCTGCAAACCTCTATCTGATCAAGAAAATGCTTTTTGGCATCTTCTTCACTTTTCCCTACTGTCAGTGCATCCCTGATATATTCAATATCTTCTTTGCTGGTTAGTTGGGGCATTCCAGTCATTAGCATCATGGAGAACAGGATGATCAGCAGGTTTGTGTGGTGTCGGAGAGCTAAATAAGCCTTCACACATACGTCCTGTGAGGGAGAAGAGTTTTTTGTTAATTGAGGAGATGAATTGAGAGGGATGGTGTAGGAATTTCACAGGACTCTCAATAACCAGTGCCATTCAATCACTCGAGAGACCCAACAGAGCTGTTCAACTGAGTCAAAACGTGACACAAATTTGCACCTGCTCTGTGTAACTTCATTCACCACAGCTTCGGGCAACAAGAACTGTTTGGGTGTACAACTAATGGCTCTTAATACTACATTAATTACTAAAGCATAAAACCTTAGCCCCACCAGAATTTCAAAAGAATTTCGCTACCATATAAGCTCCTTCTGTGGTTGTTAAAACAGACAGCAATACACTGTCTTCCTTTCCTGTTGGGATGTTCCCATTTAAAAACTGTGGCTGGCAAGTGATATTGAACAAAGCAGCACCTCCAGGGAATTGCTCTTCATTTTCTTTAGATGTCTATTAACTTTGCAGTGGTGACGGATTATTTAACAGGGAAGATTTTCAGGCCTGGTGCTCTAGAGGAATTTTGCTAGCTGACAGCTCTAGTCTTCAGGCATTCTGCCTGGCTGGAGGATTTCTATCACTATGTACTGTCATTCTGGATTCCATGGGCTTTTTTTATAGCCTTTTCATTTCCATATATAAATAATCTGTGCTTTCCAACAGAACTTTTAGAAAAATGACATTTCTGCAGCTTGGAAAAAAATACACAACACTTGAAAAATAATATTTCCTCCTAAGTGACTAATATATAAACTGAAATTATTAATTATCATTCAGTTCATTCAATTATATTTCAGTTATATTAAATTTATAACTCATTTACTAGCAGAAATAAGAACAATGCAACACAGACATCAATCATCAATCAACTAGAAATTAGGTCTGCAATGCAGTAATATAAAAATATGAAAAATATTTCCAAGAAGGTTGTTATTATTCAAACCACAGCTGAAAAAATGCTAATTTTTACCCAATTAAATATTCAATTTAACCTTTCAAGAACTGTAGACTAAGTTTTTGAATAATACTTGGGAAATCCAAATACTTTAATGTCAACTTGCAACAAATCCCATCAGCCCTCTAAAACACAGGACATTTTTTACAAGATACCTGGTTTTTTTCTTCCTCTGAAATAGGAAGAAGTGCAAAAATAATCTTAACATCTATCACATCAGCAACACCAGGACACCCAACTAGACAGGTTAGGAAAATACTACGGAAGAAAGATGATATATTGAAGGTGTGTCTGTACAATTTCCTTTTTTAGTACTGCCTGGGAAGTTAAATCTTTTACTCTATTCCTAAATAAATTCTGCCCTGAAATAAGGTCATACTTATCAACTCCAGTGTTAGTTTAGTTCTAGCACAGCAAAATATTAAATGTAATGGTCAAAGCACAATTTATAATAGAAAACACTATCACCTTATCACAGAGAATAGTTTCTCTCCATTATAGCAGGATAAAATATAAAAAAAAGAAATTTTACTTATGTATTATCAACTTCAAACAGAGAAATCTTGTCACAAAAGTTAGTCTGTGTTTTGTTACCCTTGAAAGAGATGAAAGGTCTTTATAGTTATATCAAAGAAGGTTTTACATTTCTGTATGGATGATGTATCGCACTGCTTTGGGTGTCTGAGACAGAAAAACCTGGGATCACCGCATCTCAAAGGCAGTCCTTCCATGAACTCAAAAGATTTTAAAAATCTGCATCTGCCTGTTACAGTTATTTATTCAGACAGGAACTGAATATGGTTTTGCATTAGTATCTTCCAAGAAAGGGAATTTTTGCACTTTTGAGAGAGGCAGTGAGAACCAAAAATAACCCAGACGATAGGTATGTGTCAAGGATATGTACATGCTGTGGGATTAAGAAAAAACCTGCTAACTCATCTAAAGCCATAGGCAAAATGAGAGAAGCTGAGGAGAAACCAAAATCCTACTGCCTAATGGGGAAAAAAAAAAGAATAGTCATTTTGAAAGCCTGAAACTATTCTTATTATCCTAAAATCCAGGCATTTTTAGAGTACAAAATGTCTAAGTTCTGTTACATAGGCCAGCCCTTTCCTGTACAGTATACTGCAAGTAAGTATTTCTCAGTGATGAATTGTGTACCTCCACCTTCTGTCACCTTTGACAATCAAAAACATGAGATTTGGTAACAAAATGGTATGAAAAAATTTGATTCACACTGAAAATACAGATCTCTGTATGATCAAGTCAGCAGAATAATGAAAAAAATAATGAATTAAGTAAATTAAATCTAATGAATAAAAATGAGTTCATAATTTAATGCACAAACTATCATAGACAAATTGACAATTTTAGGCAAATCAATAATAAGTAGGTGGACAAAGCTCAAAAAGGACCATGAAGATCTTAGATGAGGCTTACTCAAAGGTTTCTACAAGTAAGAAGAGAGAAAGTTGTGTGTGCATAGAAGTAAGAACATTGATGGGTTTCAGCCAAAGGCTGGAAAGGAAATGACACAGCAAGAGAAATCTGGGCAGTACTAGGGCAGCTGAAAAATTCATAGATGGAACAGAAAAATACTTGTCTTCTCAGGTTAAGTTATACTTAAATACACATTTGTGATGAGGAAAAAGCCCATCAAATATTGATTTCTTCTAAGCATTTCTGTGATGTCATTAATAACCTCTGGCCTCTAATTTTCATTAAACCATCATAAAAAATGCAAACAAAAATGAAAACAAAATCAGATTAAGAACTAATATAAAAGAACTTCATTGCTAGTTCAGAAAAGTTACCAGGCCACTGAAGCCTCAGAAGTTCACTAATAACGAACTATACTCTTCTACAGTGAACTTTGGTCAACGTTATTTGTCATTTTAACTTTCTCCAGTATCTGCAATATGGGCTCTGCCTAACACACCTGCGTGAACTACGTCCAGTGGATAACAAAAAAATAAAATTTTATTAAAGTAGGTTATAAAGTTATTAAAAATACCAAAGATTGTAAAAAACAAAGTAGTCTTCTGAAGTACAAACTGTTTTACTGTAGTCAAGTACAAAATAATGAGAAATGCTCTAAAAAATTAACGAAAGATGAATGCTGAGACTTTTCCATTAATACATGAATGAGTCAGCAGGCAGATTGAATGAATCCCTCAATATTAGGAAACATGATGAAATAAGTCAATTGAAAAATGAAACTACAATTATGGGGTTTTTTTTAAACTCCGGCCATGTAATTAAAACATATATTTCTCATAGCAATATATGTGATGCAAATCTTGCTCTGTGTTATTCTTTTATTTGTATAGAAGTATTTTAACTTTCTTTTTACTGGTCTTTGAGACAGAAAAGACTTTTAATATACTACTGCAATAGTGGTATATAAACAGTATCTATTGCAGCAGAACGATATGTAAGCTTCCATTTTTTGGTCAGTTTATTGTTGTCTGTGCCTAAATCATGTCACTTAAAATACCCAGGTCGCATATGACCATCACAGCTCGCAACAGTAAAAGCATATTAATCACCTTTTATGTGGCTAAGGACACTAGTGAAAATGACATTGATGCTATCACAGCATTCCTAAACCATCTGCATTAGTGGGATAGTAGCAGTACTCAGAAATTAGTACCAGAGTAACAAAAAGTTTATTAAGTCCTACCCAACACTCCATGATGGAGGCATGATGATTGAAGAGAAGCTATTGTTGCAAATAAACTGAAAAATAAAAATAGTAGTAGTTCGGCTAAGGATTTGAATCA
Organism: Toxostoma redivivum; assembly: GCA_013397375.1. Classification (NCBI taxonomy): domain Eukaryota; kingdom Metazoa; phylum Chordata; class Aves; order Passeriformes; family Mimidae; genus Toxostoma; species Toxostoma redivivum. Next base: position 23,945 of record VXBI01000558.1, read on the forward strand.
GGCCTAGTCAATGCTGTTGGAAACCGTGTGTTGAGTGTTTGTAGTTTAAGGCTGTAGCTAAGTAACTAACCGTAGCTAACTGTAACAGTCTTGTGAGCAGTGCGTGACGACCTTGTAGATGGGAGTGATTCGCTTGCTAGTTTTTGGGAATGTAGAAAACAATGTGTAGATAGGGTAGAGATAGTGAAAAAGGTATAAAGGTTTGGGGGGTTTGTGACCATGTCGGGCTCTGGCTTTGGACATCTAGTCCCCTTTGCCCCAGGGCCCTAATAAAGCACCGCATATAACGACTTCGGTTGTTATGTGTCTTTAATTTCTTTTATCGGGCAACACTATGACATAACTTACTTCTGATTGATTTTGGTATTTGGGCTGCTGAAATATAGTCAAACACTCTCTAAAGAGCTGGATGATACATATATATCTGGCAACCACTTTACTCATTGTAGGCATCTTTCAATCTCCATTAGCACACTTTCAAACTTTTAACTATTTTCTGCTTCCAGAACAGAGGTCTTTTTTGAAATTACATACCCCAAACTGGTGTTTCAGTCCCACATGATTTACAGTTGCAACAACAGCATCACTGCTGTACACAGCACAGATCACAGGCTTCCCCGAGAGCATGGGCTCAGCATTGCCTTCCCATGGCAAACCCCACCCTAACATCTTTTGATCTACAAGTCCCCTTCAAGGCACCTCCACTGTGATAAACGCAGTCCTTGCAAAAAATAAAATTCAAAGATTGCATGTGGTTCTTTAATTATCTTCAGAAGTTTGGGCAGTGACTTCAACCAAAGATCACTGGTTCTTCTTTGCACGGGTCCTCTCCACACATGCCCCGTCTGCCTTTTGATTGTCTCTGGTTGACAGTGTGGTTTGTCCTAACATAAGGATACCATAAGGAGGGAATTGCAAGAGGATCTAAGTGGATCCCCATCCCTGGCAGGGAGGCCTGCAGGATGTGTCCAGCCCAAAGATGGGGAACACTCATTTTTGGATGAGTGAGTAAAAGCACTGAGATGTGGCCACAAATTGAGAAAAAATGCTGAAGTAACTCCACTGGGGACCCACCTGGTGTTATCATCTTAGGATAATTCCCATTGCTCATCACAGACAATCACAAGGGAGATAGATGTGTGTGTGTGTCTGTGTGTGTTGGACACAGATTTCCTGTACAACAGTGTATATGTTCAAAGGGACATAATCACCATCCAACAGGAAGAACCTTTATTAGTTACTCAGGTTAGAAAACCAGACTCCATACTGGGACTGGTTCACTCACAAGGAATCCAGAACATGAAAGCTAGGCTTTGGCTTTGACTCACTCTACAGAAGAATTTTTCTTTTGACATTATAAGGAACCCGGCTTCTAAATCAGACACTTTACTCAAAGTCTATAAAGATGACCAAGGGAACAATAACACCAATAATAACACCAACAAATATGTACTTCTGACCAATCACATTCTCAACCATTTCATTAAACATAGGAACTGCATACTGAACTCCTTCTTTGACCAGGTCCTACACTAGCTCAAATAATCACAACTGGTTTGAAAGAGCTCAATTTCAAATAGAAGTAATAGAACAGATTTTTAACACCATTAGTTTCTTTCAGAGTTAAATCTATCCATCCACTTCACAAACCAGCATTTGAGAGAGCTTTGGGTCACTACAGACTTTTACTCAGATGCAGCAGTTCAAGCCCCAGAACTCGAGGGCAGATTCAGGAGGGATTAACACTGGCAAAGCCAGCTGATGAATGCCTCACCTGTTCATACTCCACAGAAGCTCTGCTTAGAGCCATGAGTTTCTTCTAATTGCACAAACACTGAAGGCCTCTACAAAGTACTTTCAATCAAGACAAGAAACAAAGAAAGAACTGCTTATCTGGTCTGCTGCTAACGAGCTTTTCAGTGTGTCTTTGTGAATGTTCGAATTCTAGTTCCCATAATTGTACAGAGAATTTTTTTCTCTTAGTTGGGCCTAAAATTTCCGGGAATTGTATTATGATTCAGTACGTTTTATTAAGATAATACCCAGGAGCCTAGATCTTTGAAAACCAAGGCATTAATGTTCATTTCAGATGGTAAAAAAACATTGCTTAATTGATTTGCAGCTACATACTCATTATTAGATACCTGAAATTTATGGAAATGGAGACTTGTCTTCTTTCCGGAAGTTCCCATGACATACAGAAAATCTGGAGTCAGCACGAAAGGAACTCTCTCCTTATTAATTCCAAGAAAGCTTTTATAATTCCCAAGAATATGGCCAAAATCAATATGGAAAAGGTTCCCTTCATAAAGAGAAGAAGTCACATTTAGACAAGTACAATAAACTGCTAAGAACATTTAAATGTATCCACAGTACTTCCAACCCCCCTTTTTTTTGGTATATATGATCTCTCTTAAGGTCAGCAGAAAAGAATATTTTCTTTCTTTTTTTGGGAAATACACAATTCTGTCCTCTTGGCAAAATTACTTCTTATTTATCTTTGGCAGTTGTTAAAAGTCTGGCAGAACTGCTGCATTATCTAAACACACACTCACAGCTTTTCAAAAATCAACCAAGGAAAGCTTGTGCCTCATACCCGTAACAATCAGAGCATCACTACACAGAAAAGGCTCAAGGGTTATGTTTCAAATACCCATGAGATCTTGGCACTACCGATCTCCTTGGCAAATGTCATTGATTAGAACATGTTTTCTCTTCACAGACCTTCATTAGTGATTTCTAAAACACTCTGTGTGTTCAAAGTCTGCATTGTCACCCTTTGGACAGCTTTGAGGTAGTAGTAGAACATCAGTTCCCAAAAAAGTGATGAAAACCTCTTCTTTTAAAGGTCACTACACCTACAGGACTGGAGTGTGCTGCTGCTCTCCACATCCTTTTATTACTTTCACTGGCAGCCAAGACACAAGAGCATGGTTACTTAAAACACACATTTGTAGTAGTGGCATATTCATAAAAAAAAGATAAAACATTGAATTATGTTTAAGATGATACTTAACAGTGATCTGTAGGTGGAACATCCTTAGATGTTCCAGATTTTAAGACAGCTTTCAAGTTGCCCCAGCCTACCAAATCTGACTCTCTGCAGACCTCTCAAATTGAGAGCCTTTGGCTCCTGAGGCTCAAAAAAGATCCTGTTAAAGACTCTGAGACAAACCTGCTCATGACAACAACAGAACAACAATTCTTTCTCTGTTTCCCTGTCTACTGACCTGTGCCTCATGTTCTGCCAGTGGGAACTGATAACACATTATATTATATATAATGTTGAAATCAAAGCATTTCTTTGTTGTTTTTCCTCAAGGGCTTCTGCTGAACTTTTTTACTGCAGTCTTCAATTACCTAACTTCTGCCTTCAGGGTACTTCTTCTCTCTAGCCTTCAACTGATAAAACTTTAATATAATCAATATAAAATATCCAGCCTTCTATCTATTTTCCATCTCTTATCAGAGACTAATTATGAAGTGAGAGGATCATGAAACAAAAAATGAATTCCTTAGATTAAATAAAACTCCTCCATATGTACTGATTGTTCTGGGCTTCTTTCCATAGGTAAGTAAAATTAAGGATGAAAAAATGTGCAGCTATGGAAGTAACTTCCAAAGTTTATAGTACAAAAAACCTGAGTTTCTTCAGGAGGATATAACCATCCCACAGATTTTAGTTAGAAAACAAATACACTCCTGTGGTATCGGACCTAAATAAAAGGAAAAAAATGACAAAAGGAACAGCAAAGCACACGGACTCCTTTTGGGAAAAGAAGCCGATTTTATTGAACCGAGAGCCCATATTTAAAGCATGTTCCGATGCATGGAACAGAACTGTAGTTCATTGGTCTACAGGGATAAACATCTCCCAGGATGTGTCCCACGGAAAAAACACCAGGTGTCTGTCCTTGTTGTGAATTTCTTGTTATTTTTTTAACTTGTTTTTTACGAATTCCAACCTGTTTTTGACCATGTTTATCACCTTGGGAACTTTCTCCTTATCACCCTGAGAACAGGGCAAAACTCAAACTTGTGAGAAATAATTCTCCAAGCTAATTCACTAGATGTCTCTCTGACCACACACTCCGTGTACACTTATTTCCTAAATTTTTTTACAACAGTACACAAAGCAATTAGATTCCTAAGAAGTGAAAACAGCCCAGCACTATCTGAATTCTGACAAAATTCAGTTCCACTGAACACTGTCAGAACCACATCCACACATCAGATAGATGAACAGCTGTCTTTAAAAAGTTTTTTTTGAGTTCAGACCTTAGATGTAGACAGTGAAAAAAAGTTTGGTTTACATTTCTAATGACTTATCAGTTCATATCAAACTGCTTTTTGGAAAATAATGGCATTATTAATGATACATATCTCCAACCTTGTATGAAGGCAAACAGGGGTGAAAATACCCCTCCCTGTAAGCATCACTGATAGAAGTGGTTCGTGTCTCTTCATTCATTGTTAAATGCATTATTTATTAAAATGAAACATAAATCTAGTGAAGTATAGACAGTCCATACATCTATGAAATTCTCAAAAAAAGTAACCCACCTGTTTCTGTAATCATGATGTTGTCATTGTGCCTGTCTCCTATTCCAAGTACAAAGGTTGCCACACAGTATCCAGCACAAGAATAAACAAATCTTTCCACAGCTTCCTGAAACTAAAAATAAATCTTAGAGATGCTAAATGCTTCAATGCTAGGCACTAAATGTAATAATTCTCAAAGTTATGTACCTTTCTGTTGAAATGTATCTATCAACACATCTGCAAACTGCCTTATAAAATGCACCACTGCACAGCAGAGATCAAGATCACAGCCCTGCATTGCACTCCCTGTGCTGGCTCTATCCCTCAGCACAGAAAAGCAGCATAGAGCAGCTCACACATTCTGAGGAAAAAAATGTGGCAGAAAGCTGTAGTAGGTCAGTGGATGTACACAAGCAAAGGAGTTGTGAGCATCCAAACTGGCACCTAAATCTTCTAAAACTACATTGCCTTTCAGTATTCTTAGATGTCCTCTCAATCTGCTCCTCATGTATCACTTCTAACTTCCACTGATAAAGGAGTGATTTCAGAAGCATCTTGTCTCTCAGGAGTTTTGCTGCCAGCTGGATGCTAAAGGCTCATTCACAGACACCCACAGCTGAGTGCAGGGAAAATGAATGAATTTTTCAAACTCCTGCAATTAACAAACACAAACCAATGGGCACAGCCCATATGGGCTCTATGCTCCTAAATCAGTAGAGTGCAATTAAAAATCCTACCTAAAAATTCAAAGAACTCACCTTCTCTTCAATCATGCATCTTTCCTTGAGCCACTGGTTTAGTATTTCATCCTTAAATGCACCAGTGTTCCCAACTGTACTCTGTTGAATTTTGGCAATTGTTGTAGCATCTTTCACAATTTCAATCATCCCTAAAGAAAATAAGGAAAAGGTTAGAAGAAGTTATTAAATTTTTATCAAAGCATATTAAAAATATTCAAAATTAATTTTTAAACTGTGTTTAAAAATCAACTGCAGATCTTCATAGGTTGTGAGCAGAAATTTATTTGACAAGGAGTAATGGTTCCTGTTCATTCCCAGCTGAAAGCAGCCAGAATTCACAAAGAGCCTGGCATCAAATCTCCTTCTCTTTTAAATGGATGTATCACATGACGAGTGGGACCCGCTGCATAAAGGCTTTTCCCAAGGAGAGGAAATATTCCTGTCCTGATCCTAATTCACATTTTTCCCAGCTTTTCTCCAACTTCACAAATATGCAGAGCTGAAGAAAAGCTTTCATTTTGCTGCAGACTAGGGATGCAAGTATTGCCAGGGCTGTGGCAGAGGAATAGAGCTGGCTCTCCTGCAGTAAATCCAATTTAAGTGTGCATACACATAGAAAGCACAGAAATACCAGTGCACAGCAAGGTACAGCAGTGGGATTGCTGGTGGAAAGCTCTTGTTGTCAGAGCCATGGGGTCTATCCCTAAACTGAAGAAACCCTTGCCAAGGCACAGTCACACCACAGCAATACAGTGCAGAATCAGGGCCATGTCCTGTTTGTGCCAGCACAGCATGTGACAGAGGGGAAGATAGAGGGAAATGCAGAAACAGAGGCTGCAACACAACTCTGCCCTGTAGCCAAGACTAGCAAATGCAGTCCAGAATGGGCATGACCTATGGGAGAAAGTCAGATTTTAATTAGATTTATTTGGTAATTGGAAATATTTTATTTTCTTTCTTTGGTTCAAGTTCAGCAGTGTCTTCCAGCTTGAGCTCCAGTTCAGAGATAAGCAAGCAAACAAAAATATCCCCTTCTTTTCAAAGCAATTCAAAGCACTTTCTGAGCTGGTTTCAATTTAATTCTGTCTGAAACACATAAATTTCTTTCTATTCTTAATCCCACCCTTTTGCAATTACTGAACTATGTGCAAATTTTTGTGTAACAGAGTAACAACACAGCAATCTCTTCCTGCCCTCTGCATGGTTGAATTCATGGCTGAATACTCCCTGGAGGTATTTTCTTCTGTCTTTACAGTAGCCTGGATATGTTTGCCTTAACACTATTGGGGAAATATTACCTCCAAAAGCACCACCAAGACTACCAAATGAAAAAGCTTTGCATTTTGGCTTGTGCTTGTCAAGCTGCTGTTTTTCTCCCGAGTGTGAGCTCCAGCTCCCATTCCAGCTGTAAAAAATCTTTCCCTGCCTGTGTTCACAAATCTGCCTCTATCGGCCAACAGCTCCTTGATGGCAGGGGAGCCGAGCTGGCTCAGGAGGCTCTGAGGATAGCAGTTCTCAGCTGGGCTGCATTCAGCTGGGAGGGAGTGCAGCAGGAAATGCAGCAGGAAATGCACCATGCAATGTGTTTCTGGGGCACTGTGGTACCAAGGCAAGTAACTTTTCTAAGAGCCAGCTTGAACTTCCTAATTTCAGCAGTGATGCTGTACAGTAATTAGTAATAATTGCCTCACAGAGCCAGGAACATATGGACATGTCAAAGGGAGAGAGAAGAGAGAGCAGTGTATCACCTTTTACCAGTGGTATAGAGAAGAGAAAGTTCATCCTACAGAGGTCTGTTTGGCAGTAGCAGTGGAGAGGACAGATGCTTCCAAAATTACAAACTGCACTGGATGCATTGTCTTTAAGAGAATGAGAATGCTCTATGCAGGAGGAGATGCCAGCCCCAGATGTAAGACACCTGTTTCCCTGTGCTCAGTGTACTGTCCTTGTGTCAATACACAGAAACTACCCAAGTTCCATAGAAGTATTAAGAGGGAGGGAAGAAGCAGCCTAGAAGAAGACCACATGTGAATACTGTGAAAGAACATTTGCATGCCACTACCCTTTGGTTCTGTTCCAAACAAGCATAAGCTGTACACTGAAGTGTGCCACATTGGGCATTACTAATTTAGGCTGCAGGTATTCTCAGCAAACCAAGCAGGAGTGTTAATATGATCAACCATGCCCCTACTGTGGTGCTAAAAGGATGCTAAATTCTTGCATCTCTCCCATGCCTATAGGAAAATCAAATATTATTTCCTTGAGACAGAAGAATGGGGAATCAATTAAGAATTCATGAAAGAATAACAGAAATCTGTAACTCAAGTATGAAAATGCTAGAATCACTGGCAGAATTCCTCCTACTTCCTTCATTTTTTCAATACATTACATTGTCTTGAGATAATTTTAAACAAAATTAAATCAGATCCTAAAAAGCATTCTAAAAAATTAGGTTTAACACCTCTAAAGAAGAAAAAATTTCCTGCCTTTCCTTATATTTGTAGTTAGTTAGTATTTTGATGTACAATTTCCCATTTCCTTTATTATTAAAATTTTATCAATAAATATAATTCAATTTTAAAACATTTCTATTAGAAGAAAAGAAACTCTCTTATGTCACGCTACCCGGTATTTTACCAGTGAGTTTGGGTTTCCTGCATTGCTGAGATACCCTGAAATCAAAAGGATGTTAAAAAAATTTATGTGGCAATGGATTTTTGAGAGGAAGTACATTTAAAAGTATATTAAAGAGTTATAAAGAGTCTTAACTTTATTGGGATTTCTTACTTGATTTCTTTCACCACAAGTTCTGAAAAATTTATCATCTCTGTTGCAGAAACCAATGCCCTGTGAGAAATATTGCCTGTTAAGTAATATATCCTGTTAAGTAATGTTGCTGCTTCTAAGTGGTATAGGGTATGAAGCTTTAGGTCAGGAAAAAATAAAAATGTTTTGCTCTTTATTTTATTCCTATCAACACAATAAAATACATCTTGAATAAGTCACTCATTTTCACTGCTGTTTAGTACTAAATATTGTTATTAAAGAGAAACTTGCAGCACAAGCCAAGCCATTGCACAGGAATCACAGCCAGTACAGCTGGTACTGCAGCTCAAGGAAGGGCAGAAGCCACTGCCAAGATGCAACTGAAGGCTGCTCACAGAAAGTGTCATAAATGTGATTTACCTCAGGACTACAGTACATGTTAGAATAGTTCTCCCATACACATCCTCTGTAAATATGGTACTTTGAATTTCTAATCACAGTAAGTGTGATCACATACCTATTTTGTTCCCTGTAGAAATGCAACCATATGGCAACAAACAGAGGTCCAAGGATTCTGCTTCCCAAATGGATTCCATAATTCGAAGAATCTAATAAAAACAAATGTATGTACCAAGTTATTTCAAATTATTTGAAATTACGGATTACTCATACAAATAACACTACCCAGACTTCTAAGATGGGGCTAAACTTACTTTGCTATTTGATTAAGAGATAAATACAGAAAGTATGCAGCCATTCAAGATAATCAGTTATAGAACCAGGGTTTATATTTCTTCATCTGTTCCGTGACCAGGAAATCTCTACTCTTCTATAAAGTATTAATAAATATATTGTATGATTTCTAGATAAAGTGAGATTGAATGCATTAACTAGAGTAATGCTAGTTACTGATTTTTCATTTATTAACTTTACCCATTGCATAAATAAATGATAAAAACACTTCATCAGAGAAACAGACCATCTTGCCAGTAAGATTCTGTCTCTAGAATACCAAAATGTGAAATAGGTATGGCATATGGCAGGCAAAGCCAGGGTAACAGTGTGCACTGTGTCTGATGGGGATGAAGCTCCTTTTCCTCAGAGCAGCTTATACTGTGCTGTGGTTTAGGGGGTGACCAAAGCACTGCTGGGAACACACTGATGTCCCAGCGTCCCAGCTGAACATTATTGCTGAGTGCCAAGGCTGCCTTCTCACCCTGCATCACTGTGACTAGACTGGAGTTCACAAGAGATTGGCAGGGGACACAACCACGCAGATGACCTAAGCCAACCAAAGAAATACTCCATGCTGAACAATGTCATGCTCAGCAATAAACAGCAAGGAAGGGTTATGTAGGTTAACCATCTTCTGTGTAGGGACTGGCTGGGAAATGGTCCACCCATGCGGTGTGGTGAGTGACAGCCTTAGCACCACTTGTTTTGTTTTCTTCCTTTATTGTTCCACCTTCACCTTTGCTTATTAAACCACCTTTAGCTCAATTCACAAATCTTCTTGCTCTTACTCTTCCTTTCCTCTTTTCCCATCCCACCAGGGTTAATCCATAACACAGTAACATAAAAAAACTGTAGTACAACAAAGATGATCCAGTGTTGATATCAGCCTTGCCATACAGAGTTTTAAGTACAAAAGGCAACCTCACATTTCATGTGAACAGTAAAGAGATGGCATACACAATCTGAAAAAGTAAAATAATTTAAAAATATTTTAAAATATTCATGCTATTCTTTATGAGCTGTAGCTATCATACCTGTAAAATTAGCATGTCCTGACGGAGATCATCTCCATGTTTGAAAATGATGCCTATGGTTTCATTTGACAGAGCTGTTGGATCTGCACATTTAAATTCAAGCCAGAGGGGCTTCTTCTTAGATGCCATTACTTTACATTTTTCTATCTGTGAAAGACACATTTAATGCTTGTTAGCCATTGTATGCCAACATCAACCCAAGAAACCTTTTAAACAGCAGCTACAGAATAGTTTACCAACCTCTACTCAGCTACACCACAAGCAACACACTGAAAGCACATGTAAAGGATGGAGTTCAGTTGCCACACAAAGCCTCCCTGAACCTGCACAACTTTTAACCACTGTTCATGATAAAGGAAAAAGTGTATCTTGATTCTCCAAAACTGGATTTAGCTTGCAAATCAGTTTCAGACAGATTTAATATAGGAATAGAGATTCTGACAAAACTGGAAAATAAAGTCCTTCACAACAGCACATTGACAAGTGCTTTGCAAAACCAGAACATAATCATTGTCTGATGCAATTTACCACATCATCCACCCTTCTGACTTCTAGCAACTACATTCCAGATTGCTTAATTCAATTCCCTTAGTAAATTGTTCAACTTCATGAGGGAAATGGCATTTTTGAAACTAATTTAATCTAATAATTCATAAGATAAAATAGATTCCCTATTTAGTTTTATTACATTTCAATACTGATAAATTCAGTACTGAAACTGCAGTATTTCAAATGTTTTCTCCAATTATTATGGCTAATACAACTTTAGTATGTCTTACTTTCTATTCTGGAATTCCCGATTCATTGCTGAACATTACTATGTATAATAAAGCCATCTAAAATTTAAAAAAAAAAGCAAGCGCACATCAGTGTTTGAGAGCAGACAAAATTCACGATATAGGAGTATTTTTAGTATATTCATGTTTCATCTACTGAAATTCTGATCCTGCAGTCTAAAACAAAATAGGTTTTACCATCTTCACTTTCAAAAAGGAAAGAAGTTTTTTAATCTTTGAACTTACTAGAAACTCTGATTTTGCTTCTAATATTTGGTTTAATATTTGTTTTTTTATTTTATTTGGTAAACTTTTAGGTTTTGAAGATTATGGACAAATAGCACTAGTTAGACCGAACACGAAATGAAAGCTTAGTTTGTTTTACCACACATTTTTATTCATGTAGTTTGGAAAAAGCTAACCCATCAATTTTTGGACATAGCCTCCTTTATAGATCTATTGTTTCGTTCATCTAGGAAGGTCCTGGTAGGACTGAATACTTCCTAAGTGAAGGAAAACTAGAAAATCCAGAGAAATCTTTTATTTTAAAACCTACTTTCTGTCAAGCTGTTGATGATTTCTGTACAAAAAAAAAAAAAGAAAAAAGATGACTAAAGAGAATATATAAAATGCAAACAAGGAAATAGTATTTAAAAAGTCACAAATTATTTCTGAATAAGAAATATCTGAATTGGCTTCTGTGCTGGCAGTGCTTCAGCCATGCTCGCCTGAGAGGTGTTTAATTCTCTTCAGGTTGAAGACAGACTAGCTTATAACCTGTCTCCCAAGGCACAGGTTTATTTAACAGAAACATGGCCATAGCTAGACAATGCCTGAACATATGGCAATTCCTTAAATTGGATGATTTGTCTGTCCTCAGCTAGGAGAAAATTAAGGGGTTCTTTCCTTGTAGGGTCCTTGCTGCACATCAAGTGAGTACAAGGATCTTGGCTGTGCTTCTTTATCCAGACCTCACATTGCATTTTAGATGCATGATTCAATTTCCTCTCACTACACATCTGCTGATCTATGAATCTTTTTTTAACTCTGAGTCAACATACACAATTGCAATCTCACCACAAAACTGAAGGCAGCAATATAGAAAAACCCAAGTGTTTCTTAATGTATTTCTAACAAAATCATAATGTATTTTCTAACAAAACCAACACAGAGATAATGAAAAATCAGAAATAGCTGAGGGAGACATTTTTGTCAGTATGATAAAGGTCTGGACCCAAACCTTAGTGACAGATATGAACCAGGGTAAGACAGAGAAAGTAACTGAAAGAATGGAAACTGAATATCCCAAAGCCCCTGAATCAGACAGAAGTTTTATACAGTTATCTAATTAAAAAAAAAAAAAAAAAGTCAGCTACCTGGTTAAATCTTGTATTTAACTAAAGGAAAATGTATAATTGCCATTTAATGATTAGAATTTCATGGGTTGCAATGTTTTCAGCACATGGTGGCATGTCATTACATTTAGAAAAGTAATAATAGCTCTGGCAAAAAAACCTACAGTGCAATGTCATTGTATCCACACAGAAATAAGATCTTTTACATACTAGCAGAACCTTTTACCAAGTGGCACATACTTCAAATAATTTTTTTTAATTACTTGTAGAAAGTCAGAATAACTTACCACTAGTGCTCCTGCTCTTAGCCCAGGATCATATGGAACTCTAAAACTTTCTGGAAGTTTGCTGCCCTGTAATTTTTCAAGCTTTTGTCTCAGCTGTGCAATAACTGCAATTACAAGAAAGAAAACACACTGAAATCAAAGACCGGAAGGAAAAAAGGTTTAAGGTAATCAAACTAGTTGAGCATTATACTCTGGCTAAAAAGCTCCACTTAGCTGCCATTTCAAATTGCTTTCCTCCTGGATCTCCTAATTCAAGGAATGGAAGAAAACTCTTTAACTTGCACTACTAATGATCAGGTTTCAGATACCTAAAGGTAAAGTCTTCATACACCTTAGAAGTCAAGAGCCTTCTCTGCAGTATTAGAAACACAGCACAGTAAGAGTTTATATTAAAATGTCAGTTTTCGTTGAAAAAACAAAACACAGTAGAACACACCAAAAAGTATTTTCCCTCATAACTGACAAGAAATACAGACAGACTTGTGGATTTTGAATTCCTGGAATCAATTACTCTGTAACCATAAGGAGACAAACTACAGAGACACTGAATTTCCTATCCTCCTAAAACAGGTTTCATAGCGCAGCCTTCTTAATTTCACATTCCTGTAAGAAGAAAATTTGCTGTATATTTATATGAACAAGAATTTTAATGTTCATATCTAAATGCAATGTTTTGATTAACAAAACCTCAAGCTTCTGAATCTTCAACTCAGAACAGTACAGATTTTCCAATGCATTTTGTTCACCTCAGCTAGCGAGTGTCAGCAGCATAAGCAATACACTGGCTAGTACCTTGCATTAGGGCAAAGACCTGAACATTGTCCTAAAAGAAACTGTAGCTGCACAGCAGAGGATGTACATACATGTTCAAGTAGTTTTGGAGATAAAAATTAAAGAGCAAAACCAAATCATACCGACAAAGCTAAACATGGACTTGGATACTTAAAATAGAATCATAATCACAGAATCATAGAATCATGGAGTAGCTTGGGTGAGACAGGACCTTTAAAGGCTACCTAGTCCAGCCCCCCTGCAAAGAGCAGGGATAGCTTCAACTCAACTTGTTCAGAGCCCCACCCAACCGGACATTGAATATTTCCAGGCATGGGGCATTTCTACCATTCTAGGCAACCTGTTCCAGCGTGCCAACACCTTCATAATAAAAAAAAAATGCCTTGCCTTCCATAGTCAGAATCTGTCCTCCTTTAGTTTATTAACCCTTGTCCTATCACTACAGGCCCTACTAAAAAGTTTGTCCCCCACCTTTTTTAAAAACTCCCTGTAAGCACTGGAAGGCTGATGTTAGGTCTCCTGAGCCTTCTCCAGGCTGAACAACCCCAACACCCTCAGCCTTTCCATACAGGAGAGGTGCTCCAGCCCTGTCATCATTTTTATGACTCTCCTCTGGATTCACTCCAGTAGATCCATGTCCTTCCTGTCCTCCTGGTCCAGAGCTGGATGCAGTATTCCACATGGAGTGTCACAGGGGCAGACTCATCTCCTTTACCTGCTGCCAATGCTATTTTTAATGCAGCCCAGGAGACACTTAAGACTTTTTGGGCTCTTGGTGCACATCAGACAAAAAGTCAGGACAGTTCAAATGCTGCTATCAAATTAAGAAGGTCAAGGCAAAAGAACTGGCTGACAACTCACAGAACACAAATATTACATCTGTCCTAGAGGGTTTTAGAAATGAACTACTAGAGTGCCTGGTAACTAACATGGTATCTCTTCTGGTTAAACAAATTATTATTATTATTATGGTTAAATAAATTCTGGTTAAATAAATCTGACAGCGATATGCAGGACCTAACAAGTGGATTTTAAAATTAGACACTTTTCAAAAGAACACCTAAGAAATCCCAAACCCAAACAAATAATAACACAAAACAAACCAACAAATCAAAAAAAACCACCCTGGCTTCCCAAAAGCACCCAAATTGTAGTAACTTGGATAATGACACAGCTTTCCATTATGTAATTATAGATTTCCTAGACAAATATCTAAGAAAGTCACTTTTTACACTTTACTGTTACAGTTTACTGTTAGCTCAGTTAAGTGTCCTCATTGTAATGCAATATGAAAACTGTAAGCAAGCTACCTGAAGCTACAAAAGATTAGGAATAGCTGACTTTAAAACACAAGTAAAGGCATTGCTAAAACAATTTTCAAGTTTATCTGGCTTAAGAACATGGTGCTATACATTTTAAGAGACGAAACAGCTGCACAGACACATTCTTGGGAGACAAATCATGTAGCTCAGAAGGTGATGAAAGCAGATAATCCCATGCAAGATATAATATTATGATCTTAATAATTTATTTATTTATTATTACTTGATATCTTCAAATATAAGCAAAGAGATCACAGTGAAAAGTGAAAGAAACAGTTTGACAACATCTTTGCTACTGGAATAGTATGGACCTAGCAGGAAGGAATTTGTTCTTTACAGAAAATCCACAAACACTGGAGAAACATATACAAGAATGAGACTGCATTACAGAATGAAATGAAACAGGACAAAACATTCAGACTAAAAATAAGAACAATGATGAACTTAAGAAATGTCTGAACAAAAAAGAAGCAATAACCTATGGAATAAATTTTAGGATATGCTTTTTAAAAATATAAGAAGCAGAGGGTGCCTGTAGGAAAAATTATGTCCTCAATCTGAGAATAAATTATATTAGATATAGCATTATTAGGACACTCCACAGTTTCAGGAAGCCTTATTCAGTGAAAATGTCAATTATATAAGTCATCTTTCAGTGTTCTGCTGTACATTACATCCAAAGATTCTTTAACTTCAAAACCTGGTGGGTGTTAATATGATTGCTTTCTCTTGAAGCTTTTCTTCTTTGCCCACATATCCTTCAAAGATAATGTATTATGGAATCCACTGCTCTTACAGACACATATCTGCGAAGTCGTATAGGTTTTTTCCAAAATATGGGATTTTGACTAAATGTATTTAGGTTATAAAATATTTTAAGAAAAATTTAGGAAGTTGTTTAGAAACAGTGTTTTATATGGAGCTTCAGTAATCCCTTAACTCACACTATGTGGTAACATAACAGATTTTACACTATATATTGAAAAATAAATGCGTATTTCCTTTAAATCTCTTTTGAAACACCATCACAGTCACTTCTGCACAGCCAGAGTGGAAAAGCTTTCCAATCCAAGGACTTCCTGGCCTGGAGCATTCCAGGCTGAACATGCAGGAAGAGATCTCTCTACAGCTTTTCGAATTTTAATATTGTCATGTGTCTTCTCATACTTACTCCCAACACCAAACAAGTGACAGGAATGAGGATAAACAAGCTTTTAAGAAAGTTGGGATGGAGAGGAAAAAAGGCAGGCAAAACCTAGAGGTAAAGAGGCATTGCATAACCCTACTGTGACTTCCAAAGCAGTGCTTGCAAGAACTGGAAATAATACCACATCTGTCTCACAGGACTCCTCAAAGACATGCCCTGTATATTTATTCCTGATCCACCAGCTACTTCCATGGCATAGCAGAGGCTGCACTGGACTCCTCCCTAATCTTCCTGCCAAAAATCTTCTAGTGAGAGTTTAGAGGAAGGCTGTATTTCTTGGCAAGTGTCACTTTTAATTTCCAGTTGATATTTGTGTCTCTCTTCAGCACTGGCATTCAGCTAGTGTACAAGAACTTATCTGTTTCCCAGTTTCCAGAGCTTTCATGGCATAAGGTTCAACAAGATAAACAAAGCTTGGGAAAGTACTGGGGGTCTAGAACATTGATATTCTTCCCCTTTTGGGGTGAAACGAGCAAACATATCTATTACTGGTTCAATTGTTATTAACTTACGTTCACATTTTAGAGGAAGCAAAAATGATGCCCTTTGACAGCAATTTATCCACAAATTTTCTTAATGAACAGTACAATTTGCTGCCTAGTTTTTCACACCCAAAGAGAAAAAACAATATTAACGACAAAGAAATGCCTGTTAGCAAATACCTTGAGAAGTAACATCATACTTTTCTGCAGAAACTGACTTAATCTCCATTGTGACTTTATGCAGCAATTCAATTACTTGAACCTGCTTCATGAAATCGTGCAGCATTGCTTTTCCACAGCCCCTAAGGTAGGCTTCAAGGATGACTGCAAACCTCTGTTGATAGTGCATGGACTGGGCAATTTCGCTTCTTAAGAACCAAAACAAGAAGTGACCAATTCTTTTGTTCTACAGGTAAAGAAAAACACTACAAATTAGCATTCATTTCTTGACAGAGGGTTTTAATAATGCCAGCAACTTTAGCATAAGTTGGCTGTATTTTGAAGTACTTACTCTCAAACCACGTTTCAGCAAAAATCTGGCTAATGCGCTGTCATGATATGGCTCAAATTTCACAGCCTGAGTAATACAAACATAGAAGACATGTTGTTAACACATTTAAGATCCCACTGCTTACACTTAATCAATGACATCTAGAGAACACACCTCTACAGGAGTAGAAAATGTGTAACAAAGCAGATCTTTTTGAGGCTTCTCTATCAGATTCAAGAAGCACATTTTGTTTGCAACAGGTTCTTTTCAGGTTTATTATTATTGTGATAACACAAGGCATGGAGTACCTAACCAGAGAGTCCAACCTGATTACACGCACAAAACATCATTCTTGGCAAAACTCAGCAAGATCAGAAACCAGTCTGCAGTATGACTGATACTGAGAATGCTTGAAAGTATTACTGACAGATGGAATAATGTTTTTGTAATAGCTCTTTAACAAAACATTTCAATAATAAAATACTGGTTTGGGTGAACATCCACTACTTCCAGACTAGGGCACCAGGATTCACTGCTGGGTTCCCCAGAAAAAATGGGGTACAGGAGCAGATTTCAGAACATTTATCTGGCCTTATAAATGAATGACAGAATAAAAGCTCTGATACACATCCTATAATAATGAAGAGCAATTAAGAGGAAGACTTTACCAGAGCTTTTTTTTTACTGACTGTGAAAACAGATGTATTTTTTCTCTTTCAAAAGCTGCTCCCCTCCATCCAAGCCCACAGACATTTCCAAGCTACTGCCAAAAAAGGGGGTAGGGGAGGAAAAGTCAACAACTATTTTAAAGTGTCAGCATCAGAATTTTTTTTCTGTTATTCTCTCCTCCATCCCAATAACCAAGTGAATTGGTCTACCAGAAAACCACCATATTCTGGTGGTATTCCAGATTCTGGGTAGTACCAGGGAACTTCTCCACTTCAACTCATTTTTCCAGCAGCTTCTTTCATGCTGCTCGAGGAATTCAAGCTTATAGAAGGTTTGTATTCAGATTAATGGTGGAAAGAAGTATGCACTTATATCCCATGGCAACAGAATAGAAATAAGAAGCCTACAATCTATGAATCAGAGTCACAAAATCCCTGTCATGGACTGAGGGGGTTGGTAAATGGCTTCAGGTTCTGGAAATAGAGTGCCAGGAAGCAGCCTGTAGGGAGATTAAGGGAAAACAAAGGGATGCGCAGAGAGCTGGGTGCATGTAGTATGCTCAGCTTTCAGAAGCAACAAAGTATGCAAACCTCTCGCAATAGTTATTCAACAGAATACAATGGCTCTTTCAAGATCACTGCGGTCTGCAGCTTGCAAAGAAGCAACCAAGCCATCAGCAAAGGTCTGCTAAATTCATCAAACAAATCATAGTTTTATAAACTCTTACAAATACTGTGGCACACAGTTTCATTTTTATTATTAAAACTTATAAAAATGTCACAAGGACACACACCTTCTTTCTCGCTGCTGGCTAAGAGACAAAGAAAGCCAAGCGCTAGACAGACAAAAAAGCCAAGCACCAGACTTGCTCTTCTCCTGTATCATAATTCTGCAAGAATTGTCTTGACTGTCTCTGCAGTACTGTTTTACAACCCCAAACAACATCATGTTATTTATGAAAGACAATGAGTATTCACGAATATAACAATATATAGATCCTTTTACTTTGTGTATGAGATTATGAGGCATGAGGAGTTTTTAATAAAAATTAATCTTCAGTAAGGTGCCCAAAAGCAATAATTATCACATAAATTCAAATGGATTTTCTTACAGTTCCAAGAAAGTCTATTATAAACCTCATTCTGGTATATACTATGCTTAATGTTCACATAACCTTGAAAAACAAGTTAAAACTGAAATACAGCCAAACAACTGACCATTACTTCAAAATTGAACCTCCTTATTGAACTTGCAAATATATTTTAACACAAAACAATATTAGAAAATGTATTATAACCATCCTTATTGAGGTGATGTTTTAGATAATTATTTTTAAAAGTCCAGCCCCTTTTTCTTCAGAAAGTCAAATATCAACTTTTGCACAGCAACAATAAAAGCTAGCCATTAAAAAATATCTGCTGGTACTTCACCAGGTCTCTGTGTGTACCTTTGCCTTGCCAATTCAGCAGAAGGCCTTTACTCACTGCCATATACATGCAGTACAGCCATTGGTATTTATCTTACAAAGAATTTTGTTGCATTTTAACTCTCCTATCCATGCTTTATCAACTGTACAGAGAAGAACAGATATAATAGGAAGCTCAATAAGTTGATTTATGGTGTGGCTGCCTCTATTTGAAATAAACCTGTAGGGAAATAAAACGATTGCTAACTCTACAGAGGATAAAATGGGAATATCCTGTGCAGAGTGAAATAAGCCATAGAGCTTTCATAAAGGTGTGCATTTGAAAATGACAACCATTTGTAAAAGAGATGTGTCCACTGGTGCAGAGGAATGGCAGGCATCCATTCTCTGAAAAATTAAGATTTTAAAAACACTGTCACACCAAAACTTTGCTGCAGAATGCTGACCACTTATGTTCCACAGTTAGCTAAGAAATAAAGACAAGGAAAGCAACAGAGAGGTAAAAGTTGGAATCTAGCGTGTTTTTAATTTTTAAGGACAGTAAGCTCATTATTTCTTACAACACCTCTTACTAAAAATGACACAGTGAAGTTAAGGCACTATGATTTTATGGTACAATATTTTATTTAACTGTTAGAAAGGTTTATTCTTTTTAAAACTCACCAGATGTGTACTTCCTGAAAACAAACAATCTCAAAAATAATGGAAACAACCCCAGTATCTCCCCTATTTTCTCAGGCATTTTGATTAACAACCAATCATCACCCCAAACTCCTAATTTAGATATGGAAAAAAAAGTGAATAAAATTGCTGAGCCACATGTAGACAACAAAAGCTCCCAAGCCAAGCATATATATAGCAGCAGCTATGTGGGAGGTCCAATGAGGTAACCGTAGCGACTCCTTTGGTTAATGCAGAAGTGCATAAATTCTGCCTAATCTTCAGACAAGCAAAGACAAGGCTAGAAAGGCTTTGATTAAAACATTACCAATGTGCAGTAAAATCTGAAATACTAACTTCGTTTTCCTGGGATTCTGGGCTCTCTCTGAACCTGCAGAAATAAAAAGCAGCCTCCCCAGCTGCAGTAGTTCCATTTTTTTTTTTTTTTAAATTTTGAATATTGTCCTCTGATTCTTTGAAAAAGCTATTTCCTGCTCTGAGGGACAACAGCTTTTCCATACAAAACAGAGCCTTGTCAGGTGTAGGAGGTCTGCAGACCCACCTGGCTCCTGGGGCTGTGCTTATCAGGAAGAACACAAGGTCACATCAGACATCAGGGGAGACTGCTACTGCCAACTGATGGCATCGTGTTGAGAGAAAAGCAACCAAACCAAGTTTCTTGTGTAACTGATATAAACCTTCCCAATGCTTGATCTGGCAGATGCGCACACAAAGCGCTTCAAATCAATACAGCAAAGATCCACTGCCATTAGAACTACAATTTTGTACCCAAGTTCCCAGAAGGATTTAATCTTAGTATGTAGTCCTATCAATTCTTTAGCTACTTTCAAAATTTTAGGGGGGAGTTTCTAGATAAATTTGATCCCCTCAACAGCACAAGACTGAAGTTACTGCAACATACTGTGTAATTAATTACACTGGTGTTCCTGACCTAAAACCCACCCTCCAATTTTTCTTCAGGCCTTGCGCATGTCAACATCTGCATTTGCTTTCTTTCTATCTACACTCTTTCTAAACCATCAGTAAAGTCAGTCAACAACTCTTCAGTGCTGTGTGGTTCAAACCCAATATGACGGGGCTTGCAAATATATTCCTGGAAGGCAGAGTTCAGGAATGCAAATACACCTTACCTGCACAAGCTGTAAAAGATAATGAAGAACATCATCATCTTCTAAACTTTCCAGTTTTTGAACTGCCATTGCTCGGACATTTTCGTCTGAAAAGTTACAGTCCAGAAGTTGCATTGTGAGTCCAACATCTAAAGTGCTCTGATCCCAAGCCTCTTTTTTAGCTAGCAACTGGTACGTTTTGGCGACTATTTCTTGTTGTCCCCATTTCACGGAGCTAAGCAGCTTAGGATATGCCTTGGGGTGCTTTATGCTCTCGTATCTAAAGTGCCACAACAGTTCTTTGTCCTCAGGAGAAAGTGGATTAAGTGGGTCAGTTGCTATGATCTCTTCAAGTTGCTTGCGAAGCTGGTTGGGCATTTCAGCTCGGGTCCTGTCCCCCTGAGGGTCTGATGATAACCTGTGCTTGGGCAAGGCAATTGGGTGACAGTATTTGTCCAGCACAATAGAGATAGCCATTGAGTTTTCTTTATCCGGGTTAGTTGCTGATGTGAGTTTGTCTGCATTTATACTTCCTTGTTCTTCCCCCTTACCTGGAATTTTCCACATGTGGAGCACATAGTCCCCACTCCGTAGCAAGAAACGGTGATCTATCAACAAAATATTTACATAATAGAGAAGCTGAGTTTTGCATTTAGCATCAGAGTTGGAGGACTCATGTGACTGAAGGTTTGTCTTTGCAGATGGTCCCTGTGCTTTGCCACAGTAGATCTGAAGATTCAGAAGTGCTCCTTTAGGCAAATCCTTGATTTTGATATCAAATTCCAACCAAATATTCCACAGAACCTCCTCAGTAAAAGGCTTCGATGAAGTTCTTCTCTGTGAAAGGAGCTGCTGCCCATGTTGAATGTTAGCTTCCACAAACACAGTAAGATCAGTATTTCTTGGTAAAACTGGGATATCAATGCCAATTATTTTCACTCTAAATTTCCTATTACAATCCCACAAAGATATAGTGAAGACTCTCTCATGATCTTTTCCATCTATTGTCAATTGTTCATGATACCCTGTAACTCCTGTACAGTCATCAACCAAAGGCCATTCTTCCTTCTGAACCTCATCTTCATTTGGGTCTGGGGGATTGTCGAGGACAAGGTGGATTTCCTCCCCATTCTTAAGGCACTGTCTTATCCAGTGAAAATCTTTGATTGGTGTCTCTCCAGTAATGTACTCATCTCTGCCACAAATCCTGAGAACAAAATCCAGTTCACTATGATCTTCAGGAATGTCCATCAAAGACTTTTTCTTTGCCATTTTTGTGAAAAAGCTGTGGAGAATCATATCTGGAGTGTCATCTATTGACACTTTAATTTTCTGACTAGTTGTTCCTCTGTGTATGATTATGAAAATGTTATTATTAGTAATCTTTTTAAATAAATATTCTGGGAGTGGCTTAGATGTAGTCCATGGGTGCATTGCATATAATTTAGGATCTCTGCAGGCTACCTCTATCATTCGTGGAGTGACCAATCGGCGCCGAGTAAATTCTAGTTCATCATCATGTACATTGCTTACATCAGTGACATCGTAACCAATTAAATCATTAAGTTGCCGCTGAAATTCCTGGACTTCTTCTGAGGGTTTTTGTTTCTGGACAACATAGATCTTGCCTACCTTTTTCTGTAACACCTTCCAGTACAGTATGCAGTCCAATGTCTGTAATACTTGATGTTTATCATAGATCTCATACCATTGCCCTTTCTTCTGATACTGCAGAATAAACTGATCTGGGGTGAACGCATGGTAGAAGTCTGTGGTTTGACTCATCTCTATTGCACGCATCCAAATCTGTGCCTTCATTTGCTCAACCGTACAGTTGCCAGCTATTTCAAGTAACATAATTTCTGGTGCTTTAGTATGTTTATTGCTTGTAGGTAAAATGAACTCAATGGGTATCAGCTCCATTGAAGAAAAACTACTCGATGTACAATGAGGTTTCATTCTTCTTCTCCTTCGTTTGTTTTCCTCTCTCATAACAACGGGCTGTTCATGATCCCCCAACTCCATGCCAGAAGAAATCTAGCAAAACATACAATTACTTGATTACTTTCTCATATATATTTATCTTTACTCTTACTTTTTAACTTTTCATATGCATTTTTTATATTTCCACTTCCCCTTAATTTCTGGTCCCAAATACTTGATTTACATAAACCACGTCAGATGTAATCTATTCAATTCAATACCAAATATAAATAAAAAAACCTCCAACCAAGCCTCCAGTGATTAAGTAATTAAAATAGAGGTTTAAAACATCCTGGCCAGATTTTACTGAGGATAAGCAGTTTGAATGTGCAACCTCCATACTGATTAGTTCTTGCTTCTATTTGATCAAGCACTGATTCTTCTACTGCCTCATCTGTTTTGATGCCACTGATGTTAACGTAAATGGGTTTTCATAGAAATCAAAAGACACACTATTGTATATGAGTAGAATGCAGCCCCACTGAGCTCCAGGAATGGCAGAAACTAACAAAACAAGCAATTTATTTGAAGTCTGGACAGACATGAGCCTATTCCCAGTCTCCTCTGCCTCTCTTTTTAGGGATGAGGAATCAGGACTAAAAAAAGCCTTTAGGCTGCAAAAGTCAGGGACTATTTCTGAAGATATATTTAATGTGCATATAAATTCAAGGTGAATGTCCTTAGATGCGCTTCTTTTAAAGAAATCAATTCACCAGACTGATAATATCTATCAATTTTCAAAGTACACACTCCCAATATGAACTATTTGTTTGTTACAGAAGAAAAATCTCCCAAGCTGATGCTGATTTACTACCCTATATATCAAATCACACCTAAAACACCAGTGAAACAATATTAAACATGAGTAGCCTACCTTACCAGCATTCAGTAAACAAAAAATATTGTTGCTCAGTTAATCTCCATTCACCAATATTAAAGTGGAAATTATTCAGTGCTGATTGAGTGAGTGCACTTGCACAAGCAAAGTTACAGCAACATACTGAACTTACTTTCCAAGCACTAACACTTTCTACACATAAAATCTTTAACTGCTGAAGAAACGTAAAGCCAGTGTCATGATGCCTTAGCAGATAATAAAAGAAATAGATAAAAATATAAAATATTTAACTCAAACAACATAGCATGCTAACTAAAATTCTTCTTTTGAGTTCCAGAAAGCAGCAACTGTGGACACATCACCACTATACCTGACAAAGTACAAGGAAATATTACCTGCTTATAAAACAAAGGTTGAATTGCTGAAGATGATTCATTTGTTTAATTTCTGTAGTTCCTATTTTTTTAAAGGAAGATCCTTCACACAAAAAATTTCTTTGTTTAAGCTGTTCTGCTTTTCTTGCTCGCTCTCATATCCAGATGCAAAGGAAGTGCTGCACTTACCAGGAAGGAAGTTTTAACCAAGTTGATTATATATATGATTGCTCATTTTAAAAGAAGTCAGAATGCCTTTCCTGTTACAACAGTAAAAACACACTAAAAAACAGCACACTAATTTAACACACACATACAGAAGACATGTTTATAGCCTTTTAAAAATAGCAAAGAATAATCTGGGCAATAAATTTAATGAATTCAAATAAGGTATTTAAACCAAATATATTTTTGAGAGATTACCTCACGAGAGAATTAAATACAAATAGTACATAAAAGACAACTACATGTGCAATGTTTCATTATTTTTATTTGCATGGTGATAGTCATTTGAGGACTCCCAGCTAAAATTCACTAGAGATTTTTAAGCCAGTCTCCATACAGGCATCTCATAGAGACAGAGATTGTAGATGCCAAGGATCTTGCATGGACACCTCAGCAGCAGAACAACTGGGTAGCCTTACCCCAAATATCTTTAACTCATTCATTTATGATTACAAACACACAGTGAAATCCACTAGAAATTAGATTTAGATTCAGGAAGAAATTAAACCATGCACTTTCATCCCTAGATCTTGTGGTTAACTACAACCTGAGGTGCTGTTCTTTTACTAAAAAAATTAATCCCACAGAAAAAAAAACATTAGGGAAAACATGTACAAAACAGAAAGAAAAGACAGAAAACCCTCTAATTTCATCCTTTTTCCTTATGACTTTTCCAGTGAAATACTGATCTTTTGAAGCGCAACAAGCAGTACACATCCTACAGGGGTACATATCATGCAAAAATGATTACTCTTGAAAAGGAGGAAAAAAGTATGAAACAACTGAAAGGTTGTCTACCAACAGTGAAGTGCCTTTTGTTTTAAACATATGCATGTTTCCTATTTGTAAGACAAATTTTTAATAAAAATGTGAAAAATAAGCCTGCTCTCTGTATTGGCAAAAAAATCTGACAGTGTCTTACCTGCCTCTAACATGCCCAGGTTGATTAACACTCTGACAAGGTTAAAAAGCAGAAAATACCCTCCACCACTGATACAGCTCTTCTCTTTCTGCCTGTCAGCTATGATCTTTTCTTTTTAGAGGTTGTTTTTTTCAGGAAGTCAGTTTGAGGGAAACACACTCTCTCCCAGATCGTCTATCTTTTAAAGCCAGTATTTGAATTTTCTCAAGGTAGTGGTGAAGTTACCCTGAACATTTTGTTGCTGACATGAGATCTACCCATCTTGGCCAAGATATCCCCAAAACTCATCCTCCACCCACATGCAGACTGTCAGCATTCACCAGCCCCAGCCTTTGTAGCATCTCAGCACTACACACTGCGATCCCCTCTCATCTCAATTCTAAAATACAATGTACTCACGTATTTCTCTTCATTTAGACATAAGCAACTAGCATTAAGGCTTTTTTTTTCACGCCAACAGGCTATATAGGTTTTTTGCAGTCTTTCCTGTAAAAGTCATTGTGCTGCCTCATTAAGTAAACCTGGAGTCATTTCAGTTTCATTGGGTTCTGCAGCTCTAGGAAAGCTTCCTGGTTTAAAATGTCCTCAGCCTGCTCCTATGAGTCATGCACTTAAGGATTAATTCTCCAAACACATATGCATACAAATAGCTCTTCTACCACTCCTCAATAGATCAAGACCATCAAGACAAGCAAAGGCAGCATCTCTCCCTCATGCAGCAGAGAACTAATCTGGATACTTCTCAGCAAATGCAATTGTTTCACACTCTCATCCATTTATAAAGGCAGGTAGAACAATACTTCTGTGGGTTCAGATATTCCCCCGACAAACTGCATCAGACACAACACAAAATGTGTGGTACTTCTGTAGCTGTCTTGCCCATACAAGGCTGTCTTTTCTCCTGCATTCATTTGGGCTGTCACCTGTCATGCCTAGCTCAGCCCAATCCAATCTCCATCTCCAGTTCTGCTCCGACCCCTTTTACTCAGTTTCAGAAAGCAGATCTTGGAGTGATAGTTGTCTCTCATCTGTCTCTGCAATGACCCATTCTTATGGTGACACCAAATTGTATCCGCTTCCTGTTAATCCATGTGTTGGCAAAACTCTATTTCCTCATGCACATGAATCATAAAACTTTGATATTTATAATGAAAAATCATTCCACATTAAGTTCCTAAAACCTTTTTCATGCCTAAGCTTTACTTACAGTATTGACATTTCAACAACTCTACTGCAACAATACTCCCAAAAAAGGGAAAAATATCACTCTGTTTTATTTCTAATTTTAATGAGCCTCATCAACCCTGAATATCCCTGCATTACAAGAACTGTCCCACACTGGTTCAAAAAATCCTGACAGGGGTCCAATGAAGAAGGAAAAGATGGGTCTGTAAAAGGTAACTAAGAAAAGCAACCAGTCTTGCTTTTGTCTCCGGTTGTGCTCCTATCTCATCACTCAGGTCAACAATCTGATCCTAACAAAACTAGGAAAAATTTGGTTCATTTTCAGTTGGATCAGTTCCTTTATCTAACTCAACACTTGCAGGAGTGGTTAGGCAGTGAGAGAAGAGAAGGAAAGGGAATGGAGCCAGCAAGTTAAGAATAACTGACACTGAAACATGATTCACAGCAGGATTAGGAGATTCACTAATGAGTAAAGTCATTAAATTATTTGAAAAAACTGGCTGAAAAGTGCTTTAAAATGACAGCATGGTATTATGATGTATTACTTATTTGGCTACAAAAAATTTAGGATAGCTGAGTGCTCTGTTAAGATTATATTAGAATTCTACCAGTTACTATCATGCTTATTCTATATTAGCTCCTGCTTCTGTTTTAATCCATCATGGAAAAATCTTATTTTAAAATTATTTTTTCACTTTAGTGTGAACTCCTTCCCAGTCAACTTAACTTTCAAGAAACTAAGCATTCTCTACCAGAGTAAGAATTACCTCGTGCATGCATTATGTAAATACAACACTAAAGTTTACATTCACAGTTTTAGACACTTGAAAGATAAATTTTTAAACCCCAAAACTACAATGACAAGACTCAAAGTTTTCCAAGCAGCATGCTACATCTACTTGCCCACACTGTTGTGTAGCAGATGACTTTGCAATTGCTGGACAGGAGTACATCTTCCCTAGACCTACAGTGATTCAGTGCTGAATTTCACAGGTAAGATACAGCACTAACATTTCAAGTGTGGACACAACAACAAAATACCACTTGGCTCAGTTTCTTTGCCAGATCCTCTAGCAACTACTAGCTCTCATGGGAAATAAATCAGTGCAGGGTCCCATTAGCAAGTAAACTTCACAGGTAATGCAGTCACATTCCTCATCAAAAGTATATGAGCCAGCAGATATAGCTTGGTCGACAGGCTGGGGAGTCAATCAGACTGCTATTACAGCTGTAGCATTTTCAGGATGCCCTGCCTTCACCAGCTTTAGTTTCTGTATCAATTATCTATTTGAGGCTCCTGGAACAAACAATAACTTCAAGCTGGTTCTGAAAATTTAGGTAAGGATTTCAGCAAAGTTCTAGTTAACTGCGGTTACACAAGTAAGTGATCTATTAATAATCTCAAAGTAATCCACCTTGGAAACAACACAGAGTTTTAAAACTCAGAGATCGCTGTTATTGTTCCTGCCGGGACACGCTCGCTCTTTAGACACTACCTGTCCTGACAACTTGTGCCCGGTTTTCCAACACTGACTGATAACTGCGTGATCTAATCTACTCCAGCAACCAACTCCCGAGTGCCCTCAGCTATTATTTCCGAGGGATTATGGTGTGGAAAGGTTTCAGGGTCTACATGTGTCAGATAGACACAAGAAATTTGTTGGATGAGGAATAGTTACTTATTGTTTAAAAAGCATGTAGCAGAGCTGACTCACTGATCTTGAACTCGAGAGAACTGTCTATTGTGATCCCCCACTTCGCATTGTTTCATTCCACGTTTCAACAACTTCCTCAGCGGGTTTGGCATCAAACTCATTAACTCTTGTTCGGGCCATGACGTGAGGCGGGACCGAGGCCGCGAGGGACCGGGCAGCCCGGGGGGCTCAGCAGTGCCGGCTGCGGCGGGGACCGCAGGGCGACCCCGGCCAGCCGCACACCCCTGAGGGAAGGAGCTCCGCGCACGGGAGACGGGAGGCGGCGGGAGCCGGNGGGGAGGCTCCATAGCCGGCGGCAGACGCAGCTCCGAAGCCGCCGCCAATCACACGCCGGGTAAAAAGGGAACCGGCTGCGGGGCCTCCCCGCCCCGCCCGGCCCCGCCGCGGCCTCGGGCACCCGGGCCCGGCCCGGCCGCATCAGCGGAGCGCGCGCAGACCCTCTGCTGGGGTGAAAGCACTACAGCCGCGGTGGGGCTTAGTCGCCAGCACAAGGCACGCAGGACAGGCAGTAAAACCTCTCTGGGCGCAGCTTCCCTGTTCCTTGCCCAGGGCCCCACCAGCCGGCTCGCCCATGGCACTCCAGCAGCGACCCCCGCCTGCCCGGCCAGCCTGACAACTCCTTCAGCCCCACACCTCAGGGCAGGGACAAATTACTTTGTCTAAACTGCCCTTAAAAACCCCTGGAGATGGCAACCTACTCCAGCGTGGTCGTCTTCTGCCTAGGAAAAATTGTCATGCTGTCTGATTAAATATCTTCTCTTACAGACTGAGCATCTTGCTTGTCTTATTCCTCTTACTCAATTTGAGGGTTTTCTTCCTCCCTACCGTCCAGGTACTTTCTTGTTTGAATTTCCTGTGTTAACTTTTTCTACTATTTTTCCATCTCCAGATGGAGCAGTCCTGGATCTCCCTGTTTAGGTCATGTTACTTAGACCTCCTGTGATTCCTATAGCTCGCCTCCAGGTTCTTGCCAATTGGGCCACATTGTTTTTGGAAGCACTGCTTAAAACAGGACATAGTATTATTTCAGCTAAGGCCTTGCCAAGGCTGCCCACAGCAGGAGGATTAATTAATCAGCCTTACGGTGCCAGACTCCAACTGCAACTCAGGCATAACCATTCACATTCAATTCAAACAAACAAACAACTCCCCCTCACCACTCTTTCTCCATCCAGACTGCTGTCTGTTTGGCTCTGAATGGAGCTGAGTGTTTCTGTCTCCACAGCTCTTGTTCAGAGTGAACAACAGAACTCTTTCCATGATTATTTTGAGACATTTTTTTTAACCAGATCTTGCAATGAGATTCACAGGTGAACTCTGTATGGCACGGAGTACACACACTTGCCCTGAAATCTATGCTGACATAAGGTTGCACCTTCAGGGAACACTCTACAAGACCATAAGTTGCCACAAAGACTTTAAAAATTATTATGATTTTCCTAGCTACACGTTCTTAACTTCCATAGAAAGAAAATATCACAAGGAAATAACTAGTATGTTACATGTACAGATGCTATTATAAAAAGTTGAATAATTGTTGTTATAGCATGGATGGATTCTTTTGACTGAAAAAAAAAAAACAGCCTGAAGCAGAAAAGAGAAACTTCTGTTTCAAAATGAATATACATTACAATAAGCTGCGTCTGCAAGGAATCATTATAACTGTACTGTCTTCAAGTTCCCTTTTACATGAGAGTAAAGCAAAAACCTTCAACAACTTTCATGTGATGTGTGTACAGCATAGGGGAAACACAGTGAAGACACTTCATGGTTGGTTTTGCCTGATACAATGAGTAATATCTGTCAAAGAAGTTCAGCTTTGCACAGCATTACTGAATGCTTTAAAAGACATTTAAAAGCCTTATCGAAATAGGAAGTCTCTTTTTTTTGTTGTTTTTTGGCTGGATCCCCAGATAGATCACTCCGGGAACACAAGTGTAGCCAGTTTGGCAACTAATCCTGTTAAAATCCATGGACTTTATTTGGGGATGCACAAACATATGGAGATTTGAGCAGCTGAATAAAGAGTGTCATTTGTCAGAAGACTATTATAGAGGGGATAATTTACAGCCAGAGCAAATGACACATTTCATGTTGATTTCAGCCAGAATTGTATAACATTTTTTAAATAGCTATAAGTCAATGTAGTGTTATTTGCAATGAAAAAATAAATTGTCTAAATATTATATTTGAGAAAGGTTGGTAAACTGAAAATTTTTCTCTCTTCAGCATTTAGTATGTTAATAAAATATTATATTTTTGCAGTTAATCTTCAGCTAATCTATATACAGCTCACTTTCTTTATTGCTTTTTCTGACAAATCAAGTAATACAAACTTTCCTGTAGGCAAGGATGCTCTCCTTATAGTTTGTATATTCTTTAAAAATACAGATTTTAACATTATTTTATTCCTGTTCATTTCCAAATGTGACTTAAACCCTTTCTTATAAATTATCATTTGGTTTGTTAATTTGTTTTTTTTTAGTCAAGAACAGCCTGCACAATAAATTGAAATGCATATTTTACCATATCAAAAATAGAACTTTAAAACAGTCAGGAATACCATAGCTTAATGAAGAAAGGTGAAGAACACAATTTAATATTTAAATGAAGCTGATTTAATCAAAATTAGTCATGCAAAGAAGCAATCACTTTGCTTAATATAATCTTGTGGGGTGCAGTCAAAATGCAATTATTTCCTTTATCTACCAGCTGTAATAAAAATATGACAAGAAATTCCTGCCATGATCTTAAATGGGATTTTTGGAGGTTGAAAAAATGTAAGATGGTATCTTTTGTATCCTCTGCACAGTCAAACATCAAGTTTTTATGTCATTTAGTGGAGGAACTGCTATAAAGAGTAACAGCTACATTAAATGCTCAGCAACAACTTTATATACTGACATATGTTGGATGTAAATGTTCTGTTATCATTGACAAACTAGGTTCATTGCAATTTAGGAAATGGTATCTAATACTTTGGGTTGGTTTTTATTTTCTATATTGCCAGCAGAGAAAAAAAATTAAATGCAGAAGCTTTGTAGGTCTTGTAACAACAAAGTCAAAGGCTGTTTGCCTAAACCCTGCAATAGCTACATTCAGTTTCGTCATTGCTTCTCTATGTAAAGAAAATTGGAAAACCACATTGTATGATACATTGTCCATCCTGATGGAACGATAGGTAGCCTTCCCTATTCTTGGAGAATTTATAAGCTGGAATTTTCTAATTGAGTTGTCAACTCTTTATGATGCATTCAGGGGAGGATTTAAAATAAATTGACAGACTCCCTTTATCTTAAAGCTCTGCCGTGAAAACTGATCATGTACATCATTGTCATTGGTTTGTCCATGTGTATGATCATAAGTGTGAAAAATAAGGTTCACTGTTTTTGGGAGAATTAAAAAGGTTTAATAGAAAGACAATAGGAGACAAACATAAAGCAAAGGGTTAAAACGGCTGGGTGCTTGGCATGCTGCCAAGAGCACGCAGGAGCTTTGGGAACACCCCTTTAAGTACGTTTTATAATACATAATTTGTTACATATTCATAGACCTTCCTACATAGTCAACTGTTTTTGGGAACTGTTTAGCATGGCCACTCCTTGGGTCTGCTTTTTTAGAGCATGTGTGTTTTTTGGCTTGTGGTTTTAATCCTTTTTTTATCATTTTTTAATTTGGGTGGTGGTCCTGGCCTTTGGCAGCTGGTGAGTGTTGAAATTGTCGTGTCATCTGCAAGGTCCCCATCACACATTCACGGGCCGTTATCTTAACTAAGCGGGTAGTTTAAGTATATGATCTCTAAAAACTTATGCCTAACTTTTGCTATTAGCAGAGAGAAGAAAAAGAAGAATAAAAACTATATCTATATAGAAATGCTATTTTAACATTACACATATAACATTTATCCCAATATTTGTGAAGAGCCAACAACATGTCACGCACTTATAACATAAGGTAACTTTGGTATCAAAAATACGCTTTTCTTCTCGCTATAACTTGCCAACAAGCAGAGGAGGAGTGAGTTGAATTTTAGTTTGGCTTTTGCATAATGTTCTAGGTATGGTAGCTGCTTGTGAAAGGGATGTAACTGACAGATAAGTATTGCCTGCAGATCTATCCTTCATTCACAGCTTTATGTCATAGGAAAGGCAGCTCTACTGATGCTGGTTCTGGGTCATTGCTTGGGGAAGCAGGAGAATGCTTTGGGGAAATAGGAGGACCCAAAGGTGCAAATTAAGGGTGGACTCTTTCTGCATTCCTCTAAAGGCAGTTAAGTCCTCTCTGAGATGTCTGATATGTGAGCTTGGTTCCCAGCTAGAATCTTGGCCCAGGGGAATCCTTTAAGATCTCCTGGTCATGAAAGAAGCCTTGTGGTCTGATCCAGAAATGATTGCTGTGAACCTCTGTAGGCAGAGCAGAGTCAGGAAATCTCTAACAAGAAAAAGATGAGTCTTTCCTATCTCTTTCCTATCTCCTCCAAGAAATACCCACTCTTTCCTCCTAATAGATTGGTGCTCAATTGAGATTTTGCACAAAATCCCTCGCTTCAAACACCTTAATCTCACAAACAGGAAACAGCAGGTGTTCAGAAGCCTTCTGAGATACATCTGCTGAAGACTTTGTCTCCCATTTTACTGATTTGGGCTGTTATACCTCAGAATAGCTATTTAAAGCACAGGGGTGGGAGTGCAAGCTGTTTTCTCTGTACCACATGCATACACACATCAGCTGAGATGTAAAACTCACATTATAACTCTTACTGGCTTGAATGCCTTTTTTTGTCTGTTCACACATGTATGGGTCTGTCAGAGAGAGATGTAGTTGTTGTGGTAGCAGAGTGTGTGTAAACATCTTTAAGATCACTCATTATTCTTGAAGGGTGGAGAAACAAGTTTTTATGGCTGCTGACAGAGGGACGTCTCAGTATTAGGTGGTGATGCAATATTGCATCATCTTGTGGTGTTGGGGCATGACAGAGGAAATGAAAGAGGTCAGAAATAGAAAAATAAAGGAAAAGAGTTCCCAATACCAACAAGGCCTCTAGTCTAATAGCATTATATTAAGCGCTCTTTAGTATAACATACAGACAAGCATTGAAAAGTCTCTGAAAGTTTCTGATGCAGAAAATACTGAGTCAAATTTGTTGATACATTATGAGGTTTCTCTAGAAAAGCTCTCTGTACTGTGTTGCAATGCTATCTTCCTGTCCTGATATTTATTGCTCTTAATCTTTGAAAATTTGCTCAGCTTTACATTCATTTGTTGGGGCAACTTTCAGTCTGTGAGGAGGTAAATAAATTTGCATTACATAGGAGTTATGTAAGGCTAGATTTTATCAGAGGATTTCTGTATTTTTGTTCTTGTAAATCAGTAATGTAAAATTCTTTCCCTTTAAATTACCTCATTGCCCCTCTCTGTATATTAAAGCAACATATCCTTTAGACAGAAGAGTGTTTCTTACCAGAGTTTCAGACAGTCCACAGATTAATTGATCTGCTGTCATAATACTCAGGAATACTGAAAAGATATTTAAGGAGATATATTTTTCCATGGAGTTTAGTTGAATACAAAATTGGCTACAAAGGAAGCTCCTTCCCAGCCTGGTCTTATCTGGAAACACACCCTTAATCTTCTCCAACAGCTTTAAACTTTAACGGGTGGCCTTAGCAGAGTGTCCAGATCACCACATCTGAGGGGGTTGTGGGGACTGAATAACAGGATTTCATTCCAAAATGCTGAATCCCTATTACAGGAAGCCTGAAGGCAGGTCTTTTTTAGGAGGAGACCAGGAATCCTGTTGGGATGCTGGGTTTTTATCTGTGACAACACTCCATACACTGGAGATGGTACCTCATCATAGTGGTAGCTTTGCTAAATAAACACCTGTCCTCAGAATGGGATATAGAGCTTCTGTCTTTACAGACAAATCAAAACCTTGCCAGCCAACACAACCATGACGAGTAAAAGCCACTTTCAGTCTTGGAACTTTGTATATTTTCTTCCTAGAAATGAAAGCTGAGAAGAGCAGTGAACCAAACTTCCACATAGGAAGGGTCAACCCTTACACACAAAATGAGGACAGCATTATGCTGTGGATATTAATGCTTCATCGTGTGTCAGTCTGGTCTAGTATAAATGGCAGCCCATTTTCTGTCAGCCAGGGGTGGTTAAACACAGACATGGAAACACAGCCCAGATAAAACAGCTGGTATTGCCAAACATCCCATGTATTTTAGTATTCCCTGAGTTACCATCTCAAATATTGCAATCTATAAAATGCATTCTTTCCTGCTAGCACTGGAAAGCCAGGTGTCTCCAGCAAAGTTTTGCAAGGCCTCTTTAGTATTTCACAGCTTGAAGCCTGAGCCATTCAGCAGGGAAGGATGTGGTAACTAAGCCCAGTTGGGGGGGATGTATCCCAGTCATTTGTGGAAAGCAGTAACTGCTACAAAGTGCTGGTCAGAACTTGCTCTTCACACTCTCCACAAAGTAAGATGTGCCTTATTCTTCCTTGATCTATACTTTGGATTGCAGCTCTGCCCCCCAAAGCTCAAAGGGAATGTAGCAATATCCATTCTCTGCACCATGACTCAGAGTCACGCTACCTCACGTATCATCTGGATACCTGCTACACTACTTAGGTGTGACAGAAACCTTTAATGTCTCCTATTTCTGCAGTTAAAATACGTCAGTTGGCCAGATAATGTTTTCCAGGGCATGTAGAACACCAACCCCAAGTATGTTGGTCAAGTTAGACCAGCTTCCCTGCAGCACCTGTGTGGCTGAAAACTGGCAGGGCCTTGAGCTGGATCTCTTTACAATTGTTCGTCCAGCTACTGAACAGACATAGCCCCCAGTAATAATTTCATGAACAACATTCAGAATTTCTTTGTTGCATTTCAGAAGCTACAGGAAGTCTTCCTAAATTCACATAATGAGGCAGACATGCAGGAGCCTTGTGTTTCATCCCAGCAGGAAACAATTGTTCTTCTCTGGGAAGCTGATGTTCTTCCCCAGTATTTTTCCCTTGTGTCTCCAATAGCAAAATGTTTTAGCTGAGATAGTGTGATTTTCCTTCTTGAAGAGGGTAACCTAGTCCTAGATAGAACAGATGCTGCAGTTTTTCCAAAGTACAACAGTACCCCAAAAGTGTGTAGTAGTCATGAATAAATGTCTAGAGATGAGGGACACATGGAAGGATCCTAGGATGGTATTTCCTTTCTGATCTCAGATGATTTAGAATACTACAGGTTGGCTTTGGACCCTTCCTGGAATCTATTAAAAAGAAGAAAATAAAAGAAATGTGTAGAAGGTCCTGCTATATCCAGAGGAAGAGGACAAGACCACACCATAGAGGAATTATTGATATTAGGGATGTGTAACAAGCCCAAATGAATGAGTGACTCTGAAGACTGCATTTTGAAAATCCCTCCAGAAGAGTAACTACAAAATGCTACATAGCAGAGCTTGTTTTAGGTACAGAAGTTGCTGGTATTGGGATAGCAGACACTGCAGGGCCTGCCCCAGAGGAGTGGCTGCAGATGTGGTAGGAAGCTGGTCCTTATGAATGAGGATCAATGCTGCAGGGCTTCCCTGGGGAAGGGTGACCTGCTGGCACAGGACTACATGGTCCCTTGGGCTCCAACACCTGTGAATGGGGCTTCTTAGACTTCTATGAAAAAGTGAAGCCCAGAAGAGTTTAGTGACTCCTTTGTCTTGGCAGGTTGAGCACTGGAGGTGACAACCACACTTGGATTCTTAAGTTTCATTATTTTTGACTCTGTTTCAAGTGATTGGCATCACAATGACTGTAGATGAAAGGGACATTTGAAAAGGTGTTGCTGAGAGTTTAGGAGTTAAGTGTTTGCACCCAGGAGGTTGCCAAAGAGGGGGAGCAACCCAGAAGACCATGGCTTGACTTGGGCATGTTAAAAGCTCAGGAAAGAACAGTGTTGGCTGAGTTAAATCAGTTTCACCTGGATAAACAGCAAGATATTCAGAGCAGTGTCCATCTGCTAAGAGTGAAGGCACATCAAAAGCTGATTGATCTGAAATCCCAGATTTCAGAGCTTGTGAGATGCTCTGGTATCAGTGAAGTGAGTACCATGAACTAACTTCACTGAAACTCATGGTAGATAAAATATGTGGAGGCCAATGACTATACAAGGCATTCTTAACAAAATAATTATTTAGGTGATGCATGGTCAAGGGATGCCACAGGAATAAATGTATTTTAGGGTTCCATGTAGTTAAGGTATGAAAAGTGTGGAGTGTGGACTGAAGGTCCAGAAAGGATCTGATTTTGTGCACAGAGGGTGCATGTGCAATGGTAGCAGTGTTTGTGTCAGCAGTCATTTCAAACGAACTTGGCATTACCCTGTTTTCCAGCCTTAATTCTATGAAAGGAGGAGTACAAAAAGCAAGGATTCTTTTCACTAGTGATTAGGAAAAAAAACCAGCTGTTTGAATCTGAGTTAGTCTCATAATCTCATTTAACCAAATTATGTATGTTGAAACTCCGTGGAGTTTGAGATAAGCAAATCCATCACAGGTCCTGCAGCCAGGGAGAACGGAAGGTCTTGCATTTGATGTGCTTGGAGAAATACATGTGCAATTTTTGGCAGTGAAACTTGCTAGGAAATTGAACACAAGTCCAGATTCAGCCCATGAAGGAGGATGAAGACCAGCCTTTGGAGGGGTATCTGTGAGGAGTACAATGGCTGACATGAACCTTTCAGCTGACCACAAACCCTCTGTGACATCACTGTAGCCAAGCTTTGTCACCTAACCTCTTTGATCTGCCACCACAGCCAGGACATGCCCCTTGCCCCCAGTTTTGTGCCAGTTTTGAGGCAATTAAGCGAGTGACCTTTCCTGGGCATGAGCCTTGTGCCCGACCCTCCCCAGCCACCACTGCCCTGCTGCAGTGCCACAAATTACGGTGACAGTGGCCGGGCCAAAGGGCACAAAGCCAAGTGGCTCCTACAAACTCCTACAAATGGCCACCTGTGCCATTTACCCGCTCGCCATGGCTGCATCACCGACCTCGGGTGTGACGTAACCGGCCGCGGGTGCGACGTCACGGCCCGCCCGGTTAGCAGCGGCATTGCGTCATGCACAGGGACAGAAGGACGCTGATGCTGTGGTGACACCTGCTGGGCCGGCAGAAACATCACCGGGGCTTTGTCCCGCCCGTGAGACAGCGGGGAAGGGCTCTGGATTTCTGCCTCCCTCCGCCTGTCCCTGATTCACCCGCGGCTTGTGGAGAATCATGTTGCTCACCAGAGGTACCCAAATATCAGCGACCGGTGTTACCCACGTTAACCCATAGTTAACCTATCCCATAGTTAGTTCTGTTTTCAGCTATTAATATCTAAGTAATTAAAGATACTTAGGGCATGGAAATACAAAGTATTTGTGTGTTTCTGGAAGAGGGTTGACAATAATTTTGACTTATCTGTGCCTCAGCTACATGTGTCATCCAAAACAAGGATGTAAGCTCCAACAGAGCTTACACATCCCACCAACTCACCATGTGAATTGTGTCATGTAAGCATCTAAATCCAGTTCTGGACATCCAGTTCTTGGCAGAGAGGAGTAAGACAGGAAAGGGAGGACTTGTCTTGCTGAGGACTAGCTCCATGGAAGAGCTCAAGGTGCTATGCCAGAGCTGCCTCTCAGCTGCTTACCAGGTATTGAGCTAAGGCTTTGCCAGAGAGGAGCAGACAGCTTGGATTAAGGAGCTCTCATGGGAGCTGAGGTCTCCAAACACTTTTCGAACTTGTCCTTGCTAAGGGTTACAGCTGAGAGTGCCCAGAAAAACTCACCTATCCAGGGGTGCCACGTGGACCAGTGAGGCTTCTGACATCTTCAGAACAATAATACCTACACACAAGGTGGGCCTGAAATTGTCACTGAGGAACATGTATTGCTTGAGAGGGTGGCTGCTGG
This sequence comes from Toxostoma redivivum, assembly GCA_013397375.1. Lineage (NCBI taxonomy): Eukaryota > Metazoa > Chordata > Aves > Passeriformes > Mimidae > Toxostoma > Toxostoma redivivum. The sequence goes on from VXBI01000558.1 coordinate 61,551, forward strand.
GGCTGCTTCACATGTCCTGACTTCTATAATCTTCCAGCAATATGAATCTTGATGACTTCCTTGTAATTTCAATTTTTTTTTCATCTTCCTGACTTCATTTTCTGAAAAGTGTTTCCGTTCCTTGTACCCAGGAGCATCAGCACTTCCCATGATTTTGTCAAACCTTTCTGTAAGCCCTGGAATATCCCTTCTCTCAGCTCAAATGTCTACATTTGAGGAACGTAACAATTTTATTTCTCCTGCTGTGTGCAGCAGATAACCATCACAGCACAAAGCTCTGTGTGAGTGATATCAGGAATACTGAGCCAGCCATATGTGGTGCTGGCATCAGATGGAAGCCTAGCCTTTTTCTTCAAACCATCTGCTTTTGTGCAGCCACCTTCTCTTCACAGCTTCTCAGGTAAAAGTCTTTGAAAACTCTTAAATGAAATATACTGTCACTTCAGTTATTAGACACAATGGGATATCTATGACAGAATATTATCTGCTAGAATATCACCATGTAGCATGGTAAAACTCAGCACCCTCAGAGCACCAGCAGATTGCTGGTGAGATGGATTCTATTCAAGCTCATAAGATAATAATTATCCTTGGATTTAATGTCACAGGAAAGCAGAGTCCAGGACAAATTATTAAATTCAGATGTAAAGATCCTAGTCAAGATACTAGCAAAAGAGATACAGCAAATATTATTAAGTTCAGTAAAAGGAGTCAAATGGTTATGAAACCATTATAAATACTTTTCCAGTAACATGAGAACATGATCAAGTTATACTGTATTCAAAGAAAAGAATTGAAAGCATACCAGTAGAACTTCATGCTGACTTATGGGAAATGATATTTTAAAAAGGAGAAGCCACAGTTTCTGAATAGCAGTGTGAAGTTAAATGGTATACAGTCAGCAGTACTAATTACCTTCAATACTAGACTTTTCTGGAGCAAATGGAATTTTTAAAGAAACATCTATCTCTAAGTTGAAAGATAAAATTTTAAAATATTTGACCTCTATTAATAAATTTTAAATATATTTAGAATAATAACAACCCCCCAAAAAGCCTTCTTGGATTAAATGACTTTCAGTAAATCTGTGTGGGTAGGTAGAAGGATGAGCTGTTCACCTCTGAAGCTGGTGGTGGCACAGCCCTCCCTGCCTCCTGTCCTCAGTCACTGGCCATGACAGATTGCCTGTATTTGCTAAGTTGCAGATTCTCGTGGCCTTTCACTGGTTATGAAGAAATCCCAAATACCACTGAGGGCACAATAACTTATTTCTGTCAGGGAGAGCTGGAACTCACTGGGAACCTCAGCGCAAGGAACTGCTGGGAAATATGTTTCTTCAGCACCCTCTTGGTGGACTTAGGATGAAGAAAAGCCTTCTGTAAAGTTTGTTTTCTCCTAGGGAAAAGAAAGAGAGAGGAAACTAGAGAAGCTGGTTGTTTCACTTTAGAAAGAGAAATCATCTGCCATTTGGCTTGGTTTGGTTGGTGTGGGTGTAACGTGCTGAAATGTTCAGCCAAAGACTTTCTACAAGGGCATTCTCCTGCCTTCAGTCTGTTCTTGCTAGACACAGGGACAGCACAGGCACATGAGCTGTCCCATGTGGGGGAACAGGTCTTACTGTATTCCACCACCCTGCAGTGCTGGGAGACCACAGAGCTGGGCCAGTGGCAGGAGGGTTCTGCCTACGACACTAGTGAAGCCAATGCCTTCTCTGTTGTTGCTGCTTGCAGTGACCTCCAAAGTATCTATCAGGAGAGGGAGGAAATCTATACACAAAACTGGGATTAAGGCATCAGTGATGTAGAACAGGCATCTAGGAAGCAGATGACTCATAGGAACTAGGGAGGGATGTAACACAGACAGGGAATATCTTGTGCTCACAGCCTTGCGGTGAAAAATGATAAGAATTCAAATGAGAACATTTTAGACTATGGTGAAGGAATATAGATCTGTGCAATGAAGAGGTCATATTCCCATTCCTTCTCAGTCAGTTGTGTTGTTACCGTTTGTCTAATGCTTGTTTTATGACAGGTAGCTTGTTTGTGATTTGGATTCAATGATTTGGCTTTCTTGCATGTGCTCATACAGCCACGTGTCACATAAACAAATCCATTCATTAAGTTATTCAGGGTTAATAATAAAATAACCTTGACATTACTGGAGTCTTTGCAGGCAGACAGCTAGCCAGCTGCTAACGGCTATCTACAAATATGTACACTGAACTCAAAACTGGATTGCAGCTGCTTGGCATTAACTGAAGCACGGTTTCCCTAAGGGTGGCCTTTTTTTCAGAGCAACATCAGCGTAGAGAGGTTTACTGCGCACAGATGGATGGTCCAGAACACATCTGCCTGTCCTGGCACACAGGATGCCTGATTCCAGGATCTTCCTGTGTTTCCCACAGGTAACCAGAGTGAACATCCCCACAGCCCATGGTTGGCCTACATTCTGTCAAAATATGTTTAGGGAAGTGACAGACATCGATCTCTTCAGAGTGGTAGGTCTCTTGTTCTCCCTTTGTTTTATATTGATAGTGGTCTCCATTTGTCTTGGGTGAAGTGTGATGACTCTCATTACTAGCATTTAATATTTTTTCTGCTAGTAGTGGATACAGAAGAATTCCTTTGTGTCATCTCAGTACACCTAATGCTTAGAACATGGAGGAGCACATGTACATCAGTGCCTGGAGAGATCTGGGAATACAGTCCTGGAGCATGCACACTATCAGCTTTAGTGTATTTTAAACACAAATTCAGAGCATTTGAAACCAGATTGCCACTTTTTAACTGAAAATTCATGCATTTTCTATGGGCATATCAACATTGCACTTAGATGCCTAAGATAAGTACATGCACTTCACTTGCTGCATTAGGATAGGACAAGTTGGATATTTTTCTCAGCCTTATAGTTTCTATTTTCCCGTGGTAAACTACTTTGTTTAGCAGGTACCACCTTATATTAACATATTCCCAGTTAAAATGGTTATGGTAAGAATCTAATTTTCTTCTTTTTTCCCCTTTCTAATTATAGTCTTTGAGGCCTGCTAATGGGTTACATAAGTGATGACAGGTGCCTTTTACTAGTATTTATTCCTTTTAAAATTAATAAGTGCAAAGTTTGTAAACAAAAATCACAAGTTTCTTTATAGGGTTTAGTTTTCACATGCTAAGGGGTACTCTGGGCCTCTATTTCCACTGTGCTTCCCACACTCAAACTAGGCCACCTTGTTGCAGTATCCTTCAGTACTATAATTTTGTCTAGCCCTGTAATGTTAATTATTTTCATCATTGCCAGTACAGCAACTGCCTCTTATGTACCTGGAGGAGGATTGGCATCTCCAGGCTACTCTCTGGGTTTGATCCTTGGGAGACAACCAAGCTTCTCACTAGCACATCCCGGCCAAAGCCTGATCCTGTGGTATTCTTTTAATAGTATTTGTTAGATTATTTTTAACCATTAATTTGTCTAGTCATTCTTTGGACCATATAAGATTTTGAAATCTATAGCATCTTGTAATTACTTCCACAGCTCAATTATGCACTGCATAGAAGGGTGTCTCTTGTTTGCCACCTGAGAATTTCACTTTTTGCCCTCTAGATCTTGTACTACAAGAAACAGAAGACAATCATTCCCCATTTTTCTTTCCTGTAAGCCTGTTTTTCCCAGACTAGAAGTCTAAGCACTCAATCCTTGTACAGAAACCATCCAATTGCTTCTTTACTGTGTTAAATTTCATACTCACAACTTTTCTAGGTCTAGGTAGAAAGAAATTACATGGTTTGGTTCCAGGTGAATGAAAAATAAAAAAGAGGTCAAAGAAGAAAATGAAAATGGATTGAGAGCAGAAGGAACTGCACACAAGAGGAACATTTTAGGGAGAGGAAATGAAAGAAGAATGGGGGTTGTTTGTGTTTAAAAATGAGGCATTAGCTCGACAGACAGAAGTAGTAGCTGAAAAGGATAGTGATATACGTAATGGAATAAGGATGACCCCAACAACCCTTGGGAGTGGAGAGGAAATTTGAGAATGGTGGGAGCTATTTCTTCACGTAATGATTTGTGGGGGTAGCTGTACTAAGGTGTTAGGTGCACCAGTAGTTACAGTCCATGTCTCTTTCCAAAAATTATGAGGTGAAACTTTAGAAGTTGATGATGTCAATTCTCACACTGTTGATGGGGAGAGGGACAGAATCTCATGCTGCATCCATAGTGCTGTTTCTTTTTTCTGCCTGTACCTGGGTGTTAGAGAAGAACATACAGAAGACAGCTAGGAGCACAACTTCTTGTTCATTCAGAGTACCAGCCAATAGGGCAAAACCAAGAGCATGAAGCCAATTCTACAGCTAGCCACTATCACAGATGGACCTTCAGTTTATTTAGTCTATTCAGTGCTTCTCCCAGATGAAAAAAGTTTGGCTGTCTGAGTCCAGCTCAGCTTCTTTGCTGGTCTTTGCTGTTGCAAAGAAAAGGAAGAGAGTGGGCCTGCCTCTCCTCCCCTTAGGAGCTGCTTTTAAGTTAAAGCTTTTCTGCCTTCAGCTGTGTCTGCAGGTCCTCTCTGGATCTTGACACCCTGGTTTGACTTGACTTCCTGGCTTGGCCTCAGACCTGATTTATCACGACAGACCTCTTAGCTGATCAGTGGCCTGAGGCTGACCCTGATCACTGCCTCCAGACCTCCTGATCTGGACTCACCAGCACAACTTCCTGACACCCGTGGGTGAGGCAGTACTCCTGCCTGTGTTGTCACCCTCAGCACCTGTGGTCCGTGGCTTCCCTGATGGAGCAGCCTGCCTGTACTGCTCCCAGTATTGTTCCTGTCACTTTACAGAGCTCTGCATTTCAAATGCAGAAGCTATTTGGCTTGGTGATGTGTATCTCCATGTCAACTAAGCTTGGACAGGAAAGAGGGGTTTTGTCCTGGAGATATTTTCAAAATTTCAGAACACTTTATTCTGCCATAGATATCAGAATTTTCAGAATAGTTATTTTGGTGATAAGTTTAAAGCAAGCAACAGCTCAGAGCTTACAACACTTTTGGGAGACCATGGCTCTTGTTTTTCTACCAGTGCTTGATTAGTCAGCTCTACAAAAAGCAGTAGTGCTAGTGTATTATGCTAAGGGAACCCTACACTATATTAGCCATAGTTTGAGACAAAGGGGTTGAGTGATAGAGAGAGAGTTAAAGTCAAACATGAATGTGCCAGATAACCAGTAGCTATATTTCCAAATGGTTTCCCAGTGAAAACTCTTTAACCTATTTTCACTAGCTTTGTTCATCTTTAGTATCAGCACACGACGTACTGCTAAAAAGAATACCTTTTTACCAGTAGTAATTAAATGGTGTATCTCTGGAACAGGAACTGGAGATACTGTTTGAAGTGGAAGTAACTAGGGATTTAATCCCAAATACGAAGTGGTGAGTACTTATAGGAAAGCTAATGTACTGGAAGATAGCCCAAAAGGAGGGAGAGGAGTCTGCATAGTCAGTCATGAACTGACTTAACAATGACCAATTTGTTTTTGTCCCATCTCTCCACTTCTGCTCTGGAGGTCACATAACCGTAGGTTAATTTAAATAAGAGATTGGTGTAAGGAAATGATAAGTTTTGACAGAAAATACATCTACAACTGTGATATAATTAATTTCACTGTAATTGGGATTCCAAGAGGATTCTTATCTAAACTAACCATAACATTTTTCTGAAATCAGTGGAGATAAATGAATGAAATGCCCATATCCATGCTGACAGCTAGGCTACGTCAGACTTCAGTGATTTAAAATGTCTGTGATTCAGTTTGCCATCAGGCGAGGCATTTTCTTGCAATTAATTTTTCTTCATCTGTTAATATTTTAGTCCCTTTCTAATCTTTCCATTTCTGTGTAACTGGAAAACTGTCCATCTTCACATGTTTAAATCTCTCCTGGCACAAGAACAGTCTGCTAGGAAATGCCTGCCACTGAGGAAAATCATTCTACAATCTCTGCCTTGGTGAGCTGGACTTTTTTGTTGTTGTCGTTTTTGTTTTGGTGTTAGTTCAAATTATATGCAAATAGAGATTATGTCTGGCAACCATTTTCACCAATGGCTCATTATCAATAATTGTTACATCAGTCCTGAAGTCTCAGCCTTCCAGTTTTCTCTATTGTTTTCTTCCTAATTTATTTTTCCTTTGCTATTGTATGTGGCCTGTACATATCAAGATCTACATCTTATCCACTTTGTAACTAAATTGTTTAATTCAACAAACATTGTGGGATAAAACAGAAGATGCAGCAAGCAAAGCAAACCTGTATCGTAGGATATTGTAGTATATTAGTCAGAGGGAGGAAGTGGTGCTTTTGGAAATACCATCTCATTTTGGCAGGAAGCAAATGGGCAGGAATTTCAGTGATTCAGCTTTCAGTCGGGGAGGGACAACCAGGAAGAATTTGGATCAGGAAGAAGCTAGAAAAGAAATAGGGAATTTTAAAAGAAAGATTATTCCGGTGCATGTATCATGTGATGTTGAGGATAAATGTGGTATTCCTCTGTTATGACATGTCCAATCCATTGCTACAGACCAGAGACACCAGTCTTTGTTTCAGACAAAACCTGAGGGTAGCCTCTGGTGTCTTCATTTACACTTCTAAATAATGATCACTTTTTCCAAAGTGATGGGCCATTTGCAGTTCTCACTGCCTGCAAGGGAAAAATGAATGGCTCAGACCATGAATTGCAAATGCCGAGCCCTAAGCAGCTCCCTCCAGACAATGCATTGGGATTTTAACTTTGAGTTCCCAGTGTTGAAAACTTAGGGCTCAAAATGCAGATGTAAGAGAATGTTAATAGACAGTGAAAATTCTGGCTAAATTATATGGCTTTAATTAAACCAATAGTAACCCGTATGTGGATACTCCTAAATGTGAGCAACAATGGCTCACTGAGCTTAAACTGAGTAGTAGCCTGTATAAACGAAACCAAACAAACTGGAGTAAGTGACCACACTGCGGCTTACCATGGGTTTAATTAAGTCAGTAAAAGATTAAACCACTACCATTTCTTATTTGGAGGAGCCTTCCTAAGATAGTTGAGGGGAGTTGGGATCAAATATAGATGATTTGTTAACTTTGACCACTTTTTGACTTTACAATGAAAGTTTGGGTCACGTGTATATTTTGGAAAATATTTAATTCAGTTGATAATGTTTGTACATGTCTCTGTGACAGCAAACACATTAAAAATTTCACTGCATTTCTGAAAGTTAATCTTAAAATTCTACTAAATAAGCTACTCATCCACCTGGAGCCATCACAGGTTCACCGAGGATGAATGAACTCGCCTCTTTTGTGGAGAGCCTTTATAACAATGCAGATCATGTACAGGGTCAGAACCTCAGCTAGTATCTGTCGTTGTGCCTGTATTGAAATGAAAGGTATCTATAGCTACAGAGAATCTTTGGGTTTTAAACGTGCAATCTAAAAGCCCAGTTCTCAAGGTATTACATATCTATTTTTGTTCTTTCTTTGTAGCAATGTTATCGAAAGTGGTCAAAATAAGTAATATGTTCAAATTATCCAGTTTTGATATTTATTGTGTGCTGGCATGAATTCACAAGAATTTTAAAATGATTATAAGAAATACCAAGTGCTATGGAACTATAAATTGTTAGAATATTTGGGGCAGTTGATATAAATCACACTTGAGGAGCTTTGATTCTACATTGAATAACATAAAAAATACTTTCAAGGAAAAGAAAATGATACCGCTAAAAGTAATATGGCAGACTTCTAGCAGATGTAAGTCGAGGCGAGATCTGCAGTAAAGATATTCAGCTCATGTGATGTGAGGTAAGGCGGTAACTCCACGCTGCCCAAGTCAGGTCTGTGCCGGCTCCCAGCGCTGCATCCAAACCGCAGGGGCCACCAGACAACCCCCCTGCGGCGGGGACCCTTGCTAGGAGCAAGGGAGCTGGGCGAGGATAAGCCTTCCAGGCTTTTGAAGCCCATGCCTAACTCGGAGAACAAAAGAGAGATTCAAAAGGAGGTGTTAATGCTAACAGCTAAATCTACATAATAATTGCCTGCTTGCAACTTTCACTGAAACAGAGAGATCAAGACCTTTTCCACCTAAAGTGTCTAAAGCTCTCTCCTCTGTCCTCTGAAAGTGCCGAAGACGACATGGAAAAAAAAACCAAAGCTCTGTCACTTTCCATTAAAACAAACACCGGGCAGTAGGTTTTGCAAGATTCATTCCGACAAAGAAAACAAATAAGAACGACCCTGACTAAGACGTGGTCCAATGACACAGTTAAGCTTCTGTAACTATCTGTTTAATCTATTTAATAAAGTCACATCCATATGACATACAAAGCTGAGCTAGTATCAACTCCCTTGCTCTAATTCACTCAAAGCATTTTGAAAGTTAATTTTTCTTCATGGACTTTATGATCTATCACGTATTGTGTCCTCCCTAGGCATAAAACATAAATCCAATATAAACATTGCATTGCATCCTATGGCAAGCTCAACAACCACACAACAAATCAATTGTGACTCTCTCTGTTCTGGAGTGAATTTGTCCAGTTAGCTTATATGGTAATACACAAATCTGGTAGGAAGGAAAATGGCAGCACAGGCTGGAGGGTATCACAAAAAGAATTAATAAATTTACATGCTCAGACGCATGATATCATGAAATAAGATTTAATTATTAAGGTTTTAAAATAATTGGTAGTAGGCTTAAAAAATTGTCCGGTTTGAGACAAATGAAATTCACACTTATTTTAACAGTGATGGTGGTTTAAATAGAGTGCCTCAGGAAACAATGTGATCAATACTACAAGATGAGATGATCTGTGATATGTGAGAACCATGTTCTTGAGTAACATATTTCTTATGCTGGAATTATATTCAAGAATCAGTACTGACCTATTTTACACCTTTGATAATACTGAAAACCTATTAGCTGGTCCTGTATAGGAAAGCAGCACATAATCTACTTCTGGTTTATAAATGACGATTATCATTTGAAGGATGTACAATAGGAAACATAATTTAGACTTCATGTGACTGAAGAAATAGAAGGAGAATGTTCCAGCAAAAATTATACCAGCAGAAAAGAGAATTTTAAAAAAATTAAACGAAAAAAAGTAGTTGCCTTTTTGCAATCAGTGGACTATCAGATTCACAGAATTGTGGAGATTGGCGGAGATCTCTGAAATCCTCTAGTCCGACCCCTCTGTTCAAAGCAGGGTCAGCTACAGAAGTCTGCTCAGGACTGTGTACAGTATGTTTTTGAACATCTCTGAGATTAGAGACTTTACGACCTCTGTGCAACCCGTTCGAATGTACAATCATCCTTAGAGACATTTTATTCTTACGTTGCTGCACAGCCTGGTGACATCTTCTCATGGTGGCAGTTTCTCAAGAACGCCGCATCTCCTGCAGGCTCCCACCTCCCAGTGCCCCGCCTCAGGAATGGCCCCAGGAACTCCCTACAGCCTGAGATCAGCAGAGCTCCACCTCCTTCTGAAGCTCCGTTTGAAAGTTGTCTTAGAATGAAATAGGTAAGAACAGAAAAGAAATTGGAGTAGGTGTTCTGAAATAATCTAATTTGTGGAAGCATTTACTCTATAATAAGGATGTTGGAGATTTTTTCCCGTGGTCTAGCCTGTGCAGTTTCCAAACCTTGCATCGTCTATCTACACTATGTCCCACCATTTGAATATTCACCTTAGAAGCTGAATTGGTGAAGACGATACAGTGTGGCTCTCACTCTACGCTGGCTTTCCAAAGATGACACAGTGGTTCGAGTAGTGTTACTTTGTCTACAGTAAAGTCAGCCTCCGGTGGATTACTTCAAAGACCGTAGATTTGAGAATATTATATAGTCAAAGCCAACAGAAGTGGTTAAACAGGTGGCTTAGGTGGACTGAAAGGAATAAGAGAAAAATAAAATTATATAAACACAGGATTAGCAAGAAGAGTTTTAACTTTTGATATAAAAAGCAAGGACCTGTTAATGTTATAGACCAAGAGACCATGATGACTGTAGCAAACAACCAACTAGGCTATTATCAGTATTTATTGATAGCAGGGCAATGACGACATAAGTGATGTACAGTTTGCAAGGTAATGTGCATCACATACAGATTATTTCCCAGAATATGGAAAAAATATTAGTCTCTGCTAAGGTATCTTCCAGGATTGCTTTCTGTATCACAAAGCATGGTCCTTTGTGTACTTTTGCTTTTACAATTGCTACAGGGTTTTTGTGAACATATCAGTCTTCTTAAATTTGTTAGAGATGTTTTCCTCTCACAAACATTGTCAATTAATTCTATTAAAAGCTTATTTTTAAAAAATGTCGCCTCCACCCCTCTGCATGCAGTCAGTCACCATTTTGAAAGAGTGTATTGAGGCAATGAACAAAGCGAAAAATGAGTATGCAATGGCCGGAGCCAGTGGAATACACCTTACCTCATCCCCACTGTGCTTCTGCCCGAGCATGGCTCGCAGCTGGTGATGGATGCTGTAACCTCTGGGTTTCTTTCTCTGCATATGCTTTGTTACCTTTAAGAGTAAGAATATATTCTTCTGGTTGTTGCAAGCTGATGCAACAGTAAAGCTCTGGGAAAGAAATGCTACATTTAATGGATGAAATGCCTTCTTCTGTCTTTTAACAGGTCCGCAGTGTAGAACCCGCCTGGATGGCCAGCTCCAGGGTCCGCTCAGTCCAGCGTCCTTGGCTGTTAGAGGCCAGATGAGGAAGCTTAGGGAAAGGCTGTGAGATTGATGCAAACACTGGTAGTTACTTCTCCAGTTATATTCTTCCTTCCTTTCCCAGCCTTTGGCTTATAGCCTTTCTGAGCCCATGGTTTTCATGTACAAGAGTTACTGATGGAATTTTTTTTTTCTTCCAATCATGTATAATAGTGTCCTCTGTAAGGACTGCAAATGTACTCGGGTATATTTTTCCATTTTGGGATCCACAACTTTGTTGAAAAATGAGCTCCACAAACTAATTATGAGTCATCGGGGGAAAAGAAAAACAAAACCAAAACAGCAAAAACCAATACATATCTTTTTGGTCATTTAAAAAGTTTTCTGCTTTATAGCTTCATGTGCTTCCCTGTCATTCTTGGATTGTGAACATAATAAGACACAATAATTTCTTATCTGCTTTCTTTGTACTATGAGTTTTATAAACCTTTATCATATTCTTCTTCAGCCATCTGTTTTTTCAAGCTGAAGAGTCAGCCTATTTAATCTCTTTTCATAGAGATGCTGTTCCATATTTCTGCACATGCTGGTTGCCCTTCTTTGTATCATTGCTATTTTCTTTTAGAGATGGTAAGACTAGAAATGCATAGCATTCAAGATTTGTGGAGGCACAATGGACTTATATTCAGCAGAATGCTGTCTCCTGTTTTTCTTTCTATCCCTTCCATAATGATTCCTAACACCCTATTTTCCTTTTTTACTGCAGCTGTGATTTCTACAGACAGTGATTCCACTATTTTTTTTCTCCCTTCTAACTGATTGAGAAAGAATTCTTGTAAATTATTTGCTTTTGTCTCTTTTTGAAAGTATTTTCAGGAATTTTGCCAATACTTGTCTGGGCACTTCTCAGGCCTAGGAACTTGATGGCTATTGGGTAACATCTGAAGTTTAGTTGTGAACGGATGTGGAGTCATGCTTGCATCGCCAACAAACTTTCCTGAAAATATGCTAAAGGCATTTGGGAACCAAATTAACTGAAGCAGGCTGCCAGTTAATGCAACCTCTCAAGAGCAAAAGTAAAGATACTAGGAAAGAGTGTTTATCTTTGAAGACATTGGACAGTAAGACTGCTCTTGCTAACCTGGGTAGACAAGCTTGAGTATGTTGAAGAAAAAGTCCTGTCAGCAGAAGTGATGTGGCTTAATATCCAGGATTTAAGAGCTCATCAGCAGGACTCAAAACTGTGTGATCATTTGTACAGATAAGATTGTTAGCATTGAAAATAATTAGCAGCTACCAGTGTGTTTTTTGGTATCAGGCAGGCCCCGTTAAAGAAAATAAAGTGTCTCTATTGTGCAGCAATTAGTGTACCATTTTCTCAATTGGTACTTTGCTCTTCCTTCTCAAGAATGCAATACAGAAATTGTAACAAATAATTGGAAACAAAGATTACAGGAGTTTTTTAATCTTTTCTGTTCCAATGTGGACATTTCCTGCATTTTTAGAATAATGATTGTTAGAAGATCTACGGAAATTGAATCTATACATCTTAGCCAAGCCATTTTGATCCACTTCTTCATTTTATTCATCTATTAAGGAAAGGCAATATTTACTTACATAACTCAGGAGTACTGTGAATGATAATTAATGCTTACAAGAAGTAGTATGATTGAAATGAAGAGCTATGCGCTTCCAAAGGATTATTAATTTTATTATCATTGTTATTACTGTTCTGAGCTATTGGAAATTACTAAAAGATAGGCAATTACCATAGACTTTCTTGAGATTACTTTTTAGGGTATTAAAAGAAGAGTGTTACACTGCAGAAAACTCATAATGAAGTTGTAAAAGTGAGATTACATCCCATGCCTTAAAAGGGTATTGTCCACCCATTAATATAAAAAGTAAAAAAAAAATATATATGAAATATTGTATGATAAAATGTGCTGATCTGTTTTTTCACTTGCAGTTGTAGTGATTCATTTACTGCTTGCTTGAGAAGCTTCCCCCCCTCTGCCTCAATAATTTTTGAGTAATATGCCAGAAATATTTGTAATTTTGGGAAAATATTATGGTCAATGGACAACTGGGTTTCTGCAGATTAATGAGGGCCCATTTGTCAGCTGAACTGCAGAATGATAGCTGCCTCCACCAAGAATGTGAGCCCAGGGCAGCTTCTGTGGTTCAGCAGGTGATGAGCCTCTGATAAATTGTGGTGACCTGATAGCCAGAGTGTGACTAACAGTGGTCCGGATGGACCAGGACATGCCTGTCCCTGGTGCTTCCAGCTCCAGGCTCTTGTCCTCTGGTTTATAGGACACCTCCCTCAGTTAAATTGAGCTGGCTACATAATTGCATTCTAAAGTATACTGTGAAATGGATCCCATTAAAAATGGCTCTAACGCCATCATTTTGGGAAAGATTTCTTTTTAAAAAATAGGTCTTTTACAAAGCTGGTTTAGAATATGGCTGTACCTCGAGATTGTCCCCATGAAGATTTAAAATAGCTTTGTTAATATCCACTTTAAATGGCTATTTGGATTAATATTCTTGAGTTTCCCATGAACACAGTTGAATTATCCTATGAAGAAAATTAATTAATTTCCACTGGCAGTAAGGAATAATTTCTTATGCAGAATTTCTGCCTCTTACTTGACTGGATTTCTAGACATTCCAAATTAGGTTCTTGACGAGTTGAGAACAAAAGATTTCCCTATTCTAATCTGAAAGATTAATTACAGAACAAAGACTGTCTATGAAGAAAAATGTTATTCCTCTCTCTTTACTCATGCTGAGAGAAAGTAATTAGTTAGGGGTCTAATCAAACTCCAAATAGGATTTGTACAGTAGGTTAAATCACCTCTGCCCTTGCTGGCACCTTGCTGTTTTGGGTGCTGGAAAGAGCCCTGGTTTAATCGCAGTAATCCAGGAACCTAGCAAGACACTCTGCCTGTGACAGCAATCGGAATTATTGGAAAGCACTATCCAGAGGGACACGGGACTTCCCAACAGCTGACAAAATTTTGCTCCAAAAGCTGCAAGTGTAGCAGTGCCATTCAGGAAATGCCTTGCTGTGGACTCAGCAAGGCAGTGACTCTCACAAAGGGCTCAAGCTCAACCAAGCCAAGTTTTTACTGCTTCATTTGGTATATGCTTTATTGGGATATCAAGTCAATCCCAATGACGCCGTAAATATCTTAGTGTTGACAGGAAGCAGCTTGGGGGAAAAAGATCTGGGGTCTTGGTAGATACCAAGCTGAACATGAGCCAGCAACATGCCCTTGCCACAAGGAAGGTGAATATTATACTGGGCTGCACTAGGCAAAGTGTTGTCTGCAGCTTGAGAGAGAGATCTTCCCACTTTATTCAATGCTGGTGGGGCCTCACCTAGACCACTGTCCAGTTTTGGGTTCCTCAGTACAAGAGAGACATGGTACACTGGAAAGAGTCCAACAAAGGGCTGCAAAAATGATGGAGAGGCTGGAGCACCTCTGCTGTAAGGAAAAGCTGAGTGAGCTGGGACTGTTCAGCCTGGAGAAGAGAAGGCGCAGGGGGACCTCATCAAGGTCTACAGATACCTGAAGGGAGGGTGCACAGAGGATGGAGCCAGCCTCTTCTCAGCAGTGCCCACTGACAGAGTCAGAGGCAATGGGCACAAACTGAAACACAGGAGGCTCCCTCCAAACACCAGGAAGCACCTTTTCACTCTGAGGGTAACTGAGCACTGTCACAGGCTGCCCAGAGAGGTTGGAAGCATCCACAAAGGTCATTGAGTCCAACTGTGCTCCTCACAGGAATATCCAAAATTAAACCATATAACAAAGAATGTCATTGAGATGCTCATTGAACTCTGACAGGGTTGGTGCTGTGACCCTTTCAGTGGGGAGCCTATTCAGTGGCTGACCACCCTCCCAGAGAACTTTTTCCTAGAATCACATCTGAACTTCCCCTCATGCAGCTTCATTCTTATTTGTCATGTCCTATTGGTGGTCAGCAGAGTAAGGAGCAGCCATCCTTGGAGATATTCAAAATCCATCCAGATATAGTCCTGGGTAACCTGGTTTAGGTGGCTAAGATTGAGCACTGAGATTGGACCAGGTACATCCAGAAGTTCCTTCCAACTCCAGCTGCTGTGCGATTCTACGATGTTGTTGACTGACCAACCTACAGGTTCATGCTAAAAAGCCCCTCTAAAACAGGATGTATTTAATATCATGTAAAGCACTTCACTGTGTCTGTTGGCCCATTTTTGTTGTTTGACTCAGTTCCCTTATGGCTACTCCTTCGGGAAGTTTGCTCATCCAACCAAATCCTTACTCCAACACATTTCACACAACAAGCCACCTTTGTGCGCCGCCCTGTGAGGATCCTCACCTCTCAGCGAGGCGCGATGAGGGCACGCGCTCACCCCGCCATGGGGGCCACCCCCGTGCGGGAAGGGGCCACCGGCTGGAGACGCGGGGATGGCGGCTCGGTGTCGCGCCCGGGCCGGGCTGGCGGACCCCGTCGGACCACGCTCCGGGGGCAGGGGGCTCCGGGGACAAGGGGCTCCGGTGACAAGGGGCTCCGGCCATCCCGCCCTCACGGCCACCGCCCCCGGCGGGGCGGGGCCGGGCCCGCCCGACGCGTTTCGAACGGGCCAACGGGCTGCGCAGCGGGGCGGGCGCGCGCAGGCCCCGCCCGGGACTTTAAAGCGCCATTTTGTGCTGGGTGCAGGACATCGATCACGGCTCACACCCGGTGGGAGCCTGGCGGCGGCCGGAGCCTGCCTTCGGCACTGCGTCCGCTCTGCTTCCGCTCGGCCTTCTCGGCGTCTGTCC
>VXBI01000558.1:77266-136309 GCA_013397375.1 Toxostoma redivivum
GAGGCGCCGGAGCCGTCGGGCGAGCAGTCGGACAGTGAACAGGGGAGCCCGACGGCGACCGCCTGGGAGCCGTTCGGCGGCAAGTCGCTGGAGGAGATCTGGAAGGCGGCCACCCCCCGCCTCATCACGTTCCCCACCATCCGTGTGCGGGGCAGCATGTGGAGCCAGCGGAGCCTGGCGGCGGCGCGGCGACGGGCGCAGCGGATCCTCGGCGTGGACCTGTCCCCCGTGGTGCGGGTGCGCCGCTTTCCCGTGGCACCGTCCTGAGCCTGCGGGGGCACCGCTCCCCGCGCCTCACCTTGGCCGCGATGCGGACAAAGAAACCGGTATCAGTCACCTGTTTACATTGCTTTTGTCTGGATCGTGTTCTGCTGCTGCACTTTATGGCCCGCTCGGGCGGCGCCGGGCCCCCCGCCGCACGGGGGGCGGCCTGCCGGGCCCCGGCCTCGCCCCGGGGTGGGACCGCCTGGCAGGTATTACGCGTGGGGACCAAGTTCCACTTCCACTTTTTTTTTCCTCTCTCATTGGGCTACCTCACTGGTCCAGAAGTCCAACCAAGAAGTTATTTTCCAAAGGAACTTACTTTCATGCTTGTATAATAAAGCACCATCTGATTCTTGCTATTTTTTTTTTTACTTTTCTCCCTTCCCCTTTTCCGATGGATTATGTATGCTTTGTGGTGTTGCACTAGTATGTGCTCAGGGTATTTTGAATCCCAAGCATTCCCAAGTTTCAGTTTACTCTGATAAAGGATGCGTAAAGAATGGAGGTTCAGGACTTGTGGCTGTTCTTGATGGTGCAAAAACTTTTTAAATTTTAATTTCATGAGCTTAGTGATATATAAAGATGTATCGCGCAGTATAATTGTTACACTTTTGTATCTAAAGTCATTTTTAAAGTTTTCTAGTTGAACTAAGTATTTGTTTCTATGGAGCACCTAAAGATATAATCATCCTGATATTTTATAACGCTGTTTACTTTAGGGAAGCTCATTTGGTCAACCTAAGTGAACTTAATAAAAGTCAAAGAACAAACGGTGTTTCAGTTCAATGAAACTGCACAGGGATGGGTTCCTGGTGAAATGCACCACCACTGAAGCACTCTATGTCAGTGAACTCTGGCTTTGAGAAGAAGGTACCTCCTTATCAAAGCAATGTATAGATGTCTGGAGGTGAGCTATAATCCAGAGTTGATGCTGACAGCCAGAAGTCAGTAGCTTGCATGACAAATATCACACTGAAGTGCCTCTGTCTGCAAAGAGTAAGACTTGATCTCAATAACAAACTAGCACTCGTCCTGTGGTTGTGAGATGGTTAGTGATGGATAATCATGTTTAATATAATTACTTGCACATAATTATTTTTATAAACCTTTCACTGGTTCCACAGTAGACTGATGAAAAATTAATGATGTAGCTTGATTATTTTGACTGAAAAATAACGTAGTCATTCTATGTGATAGGCAGTCTTTCTTAAACTGATTTATTAAAGGGTTTTTTAACTCTTACGCCTTGCAATTGGTGTGTGAGGAGCAAAGGTGTGTGTGTCTAAGGGAGAAAGTGATTGATTATTGTATTTTTACATTAATTTTTTTATGCTTGCAGGAGGGTAAAGAAATGCTGGGTAATACACAGCTTACATTCCAACTATCCTGGCAAATGGGACTAACCAGTTTTCATGGTGGAATGAACAACCTCACAACTTGCTTATAGAATAATTTGGTGATTTAAAATTTCTGTTGTCTCTTGACTCCTTGTTGCCTGCCTTCAACAAAAGGCAGTAAGACATCCTGATGGTGTAGAGGCTGCTCGTAAAAACTTGCTAGTATTAACGTAAAGCAGCCAGCTTCTTCTAAAAACATGTATATTTTGTAATTTTTTTCTTTGCAAACTCCTTCCAAACTAATGCTTAATCTATTCTACATCCATTTGGCTTTTGAAATTGTTTACATAACGTTAGACTGTCTGCTGATGGCTGCAGTAGTGCCACGTCGCATTTCAGAAGTGAATTAAATGAAAGTTCAAGGGTGCATATTGTTGTGCTGTTCCTCTGGGTGTAATACCTGCTTGATTGTAAAAGCAAAAGTGGGTTGATTTAAAACCCAGTAAGGCAAGCTACAGAGTTACCAGATGCCGAGGCTCCAGGTATTTCAATTTTGAAATTCTACTTCAGAAACACAAGAGTATTGTTACTAGTTCTTAGAGTGTATAGGTGATTTCAGTGCTCCTAGTATTAGGTTGAGGGGCTTTTTAGTATTATTTTCAACTCTGTAGAAAGATGATAAAATTAAGGCTTTGGCTTGTGCAGATTCTTAACTCCTGAACAGGTGCAGGACAGGCTAGGTCAGATTTCAAGGGTGAGAGTTAAAGCTGCCAGAGGTATGATATGGGAGACACTATTAAATTTGTGCTACCTTGTTTGGAGGCATGTCCTGAAATGCTCTGTGTAAGGACAAAATATAGTGAAGTAACTTATATCCCTCTTGAGTGACTCTTGTTCTGGGGGCTCTGTGAGACTTGCTTATTTTTCTCTTGGTTGTGCTTTGACTTCTTGGTTTAGAAGTGGGAGCTTTATTGGGGATATAGTGTGTTTTGCTGATACCCTGTTAGCAGGTTGGGTTGGAGTTTCACTGGAGTCTGAACTCCTCTGACAGCTGCATTTACGGATTCTTAGCTATTTCAGTTTGTGAAGTCCATTAAGAATGGGAAATCTTTAGTCAGGTTTTCTGGCAATGTAATGAGCTGAAATAGCTCACCAAATTTTTGAGTACAGTATGGGGTGTGAAAGCCAACAGGTCACAGGGAAACTAAACCAGCTTATTTCATGATTGTATTCATGGCAATTTTTGGCAATCCAGGACAGGATTGTCTGTGGTCCGGTTTCCCACCATCTTTTTCCTTCTCAAATGTGCTATTCCCACCTACCTCTCTGTGGTCATCTGAGGAAACTAAGCAAGCAGAAAATTCTTCCAATTTCAGGTTTGGCTTTTTGTTCCAGCTGTAGATCAGATCTGAGGAAGGTTGGAAAGGGGTGTGCAGTATTGCCACAATATTGCATTAGATAATTTTAAACATGATGACAGTAGGTTTATTTTATGAAAAGGGCCGATACTATTTTTGTATACCTATATATGTGGTGTTGGATATAGTGTAATGGATTAGACAAACCTCTGGTCTGACTCCATGTGGCTGTTCCTGTGCCCACACTGAGCAGTGTGAAAGGTGTGATTTGCTTGATTTAACTTAGTGGTTTCAGCATCCTGTCACATGGGGCTGATTCTGAGACTGACAAAATGCAGGCCCAGAATAAATCCAGTGTACAATGCCCAGTCTGCTTTAGTCAGCACAGATGGTCTCATATTAAACAGGAATTTTGTGATAGCCTCTTGCTGAGCCCCTTATGAGCTCCCTTTATAGAATATAATATGGGCTATTTCCATTACCAGATATGAATTTTCAACCAGTCACTCGAAAGTTACTGAACTTCAAAATATCCCAGTGCCAGAAAGAGTTGGACAATGGCTCCAGATGTCAGTTGAGGTGACCATTGATCTAGCATGTTGCCTAGTGTAGTCTTTACATTCAAGAGGCAGTGCCTTCCTCTGAGTCATTGCACAAATACATTATTCAGGACTAAGCTAGTAAAAGGAGAATGCAGTGCCTTGCAAGAGTTCTCCTGGACTCTATTGTTGCATAAAAGTTTTTGCATCAAAAGGATTGAAGTGTACAACTGGTCCTTGAAACCCTCTCTTGCTGGTCTTTAAACAACAAAAAGTCTTAATATGTCCAAACCTCATGTAGACCATCATTGTACTAGCAGAAGCAATTCTAGTGATTAGATTTTACATTGAAAGGGTAGGGAATGTTGTGTCTATCTGTATTTCCTTGCCTATCAAAAGCAGAATGAATCTGGTTTGAAGATTTCAGCATTTTTCCCAAATAATTTTACACTTACTGCTTCTCCAGCAAGGCAGAGTCCTGGGTTCATGCTGTTTAAATTTGAATTCAAGCCCAAACTCTGCATGCCTTAAGAAGCCAGAAACACAAAAGTGCCTCTATTTCCTTTTGGCCCAATGGACCAACACAAAAATTTAGATTTATATGTATGAGTCAAAACCAGTGATTTGGGGTTGAACAAAAGGTTTTGTTTGACTTGAAATGCTCTGGTTTTGCTTGTGTCTATAAACACAGGAAATCTGGAAGCGAAGGACTAGATTGACAAGAGTGAATGGAAATACCTCATGGAAATTGGCAATTCATATCAAGAAAGAAGGTAGATCCTAGAAATCCTAGATTTCTACTTTCAGTGCCCCCTCTGTCACACTTGTAAGGGTGAATTTTGAAGTTCTTTGTTATGGAGGACCATGTTATAAGAGTTTGAGCCCTTTAACTTTGTACAATAAATGCTCCCTACGTGAGAGAAGACTCCTGAATATCACGTTTTTTAGGGAACACTTTGCTTCTACATCCATATTTCTTTTAGGTGAGCATACCTGCCTAAACCAAAAAGACTGAGACAAACCCATCCCACAGTATCCTGTGGTAGGGAAAGTGATCAGGTGGTGACTCCAAATGTTGCAGTGCTCCTGATGGTTTATTCCCGAACTATAATGAGGCATCCAGTATATGTTGTGGTAGGACTATGTAGGACAATTTTGGAACATGTCTTATCCCTAATCAAGGCAAAGTCATTTTTCCATACTGTAAAAATAATGTACCTTTATATCTTCTCAGTGTTAATACTTAAATATATTGATGAAATTACTGCTACCATTGGTGGTAATCTTGCCACTATTTTTATGTAAAGAGACCTGAAAATGTTTTCCAGGGTTAATTCCAAGAATAGTCTTATTTATTCATTTATTTATTGTAAAACTCCTCATGAAACTGCTAAGTAGTACTCAGCATTATAGGAGATGGAAGAAGTGGGCCTTTATTCATGCATTTTTACTCAAACGGGTGTGCAGCCAAACAGAGAAATCTGTGGCTCCCTGTACTTTTTGCTAGGCTTTAAGGAAGCTTCCATTTTGGTTTTCTTTCAGCCTCCTTATTTGAGACTATAGAAGATTAGCATTGATAGTGTTGAGGTTGAGATATAGTCTCAAAGGAAATCCCGGTCTCCTGAGATGCTCTCATTATTCTGGGTTTCTCTCCCCATTGCTTCTTCAAGATGCAGACATCCTACACCTTCCCCTGCTCCCATCCTTACTTCCCAAGCTGATGTTGAGGAGAGAGACAGAATTGATCAGTCTAGAATAGATAGGAGGTGAAATTCTTCCTCTGAAAGACAGGTGGGGTTTTTGTTGTTTAGGTGGGTTTTTGTTTGATTTTGTGTGTGTGGCTTGTATGTAGCTGGCTGCTGCCTTCCACCTCCTCAGAGAGTCTTCACTTTGCCTTTGCTGTGCCATTGGCCATTTCTAATCACCCGTTACATTGCTTGTGCAGCTGAGCAGCCTGTTAATCAGCTCATGTTGCCCATGCCAAACTACCTTGCTATAGGATGATCTCTGAAGATGGAGAGGATATGTTCATATTTACACATAATAAGTGTAATCCTAACCTCACATTTTGGCAGCAGTGGATATTACTCAAAATATCAGATGCTGTTTCCAAATGGATGGTATTTCCTGGAGGAGAGGTAAGAAACCAGACTGAAAGAACCCAGTATGACAGTTTCTTGTGTTTAAGTCTGTGTGATCCAAGACACCTTTTCAAAGTATTTTTGAAAAAGAAGTTTGTTTCCATCTCCCCATGAATTCCTAAACATTCTAAAATGAAGATACTACGTTATTAATTTTTTTCCTTTCCAGTCGAGTGGTTGAAATAACAACTATCCACTTTATATATCCCAGAACTGTTAAAGTAATTTATAACTGAACTTATCCCATGTCTCTGTAAGGTAAATGGTGAAAAAAGAACATATAACTTCTGAATTAACTGTGCATGTTAGATTATGTAGGAAGCTGACAAAACACATTTCTCCCCTCTAAGGGTATGTGTCTACTCAGCTAAAGGGAATTGGTGCCACAGTTTGGGACCAGTGATGCAAGTTTTCTTGAAATAGAGCAGAAAGTGTGGGTTAGGGCACGGTCCCCTATCCTGTGCTTGCCCTTCATTCTTCACAAGCTCTGGCGTAAGGTTCCAAATAGCAATGATTTCCTAAGCATACAAATATGTATAGCAGAGGCTAAATTTTACAGATGGTATATATAATTATGGAAGCTTGCAATTAATAATTATGTATGTACTCATGCAGACATGCACTCAGACCCCAAACAAGTCTCCTGAAGAGGCTTCTGTTGTAGGTTTTATCTGTCCAATGCCATTGGAACATATATTCTGAAAATGTCCCACATATATTCTAAATATTCCTCCTGGAATCTACCTTGTGTACTTTCTAATGGTTATCCCATCCAGAAAACCCTTTCTGGTAAGTTTTCTGTAGACTTCTGCCTCATGGTAAATCTACTATTATTAAAATGTTGTGATATAATCTCCACTTAGCACTTGCTGTCTTGAGAGGTTGTGAGGGAAATCCAGCTCTTCCAGAAGAATGGGTATCTGATTTTTCTTTTACTTTTACACTGACAGTTTGAGAGGAAGCAACCAGAGGCCGAAAATCTTAAACACAATCTTTTTTCTTAGGAGAAACTGAAGTGCAGTTCCTGCTGCTGTTGAGTGGCCTTCAGCAGGAAGGGTCACAGCTCAGTCACAAAATGCCTTCCAGTTAAGTACTTTTCCCAGGAAAAAACACAGAGGACCTTATCCTGTGAGTGTACACAAACACTTCAGTGCTGATTATGAGTGGGCTTTAATGTGGTTGTAAATGTCAGGTGTGGTTTTTCATAGAAATTCTCAGTACTTTGTAGCCTAGGCTATATTAAGAAATAGTCAACTTTTCTTTTAATTCCTAGATCTTTCAAGAAACTCTAAATTAAATCTTTTAAGAGCTGCCCACACTATTTTTTCCCCAAAGATATATCAGTTGCTCAGGAAGCTGTGCCTGTGGAACACAAAATAACTCAGGTTGGAAGGGACTTACAGAGGTTAATCTTGTCAAACAACATCTTCCATGAGCAAACACAGATAAAAGATGTTTTGAAAAGTGGTCCTTTAAAGACATTCTAACTCATAAAAAGAGAAGGAATAGGGAGAGAATTAATTAGAAACAATGCTGGGGCAAATTTTCCCGTATTGAAATGTATCCCAGGGTCCTGAGGGATGTCATTGGCTGATGTCATTGCCAAGCCACTCTCTGTTGGTGCACTGGCCAGAGCTGTGCTCACTTTGCCACTACGGCCCTGTGCCCAGAGTGGGTCACACCCCGGGAACAGGAGGCCTTAGATGTGGCTCGAGCTATTGCTCCATGGCCTTTTGGCTGTCAGATTGCATTCAAAGGAGGCAAGGAGGAGGGGGAGGACTTTTGCATAGGATAAAAAGGATTTATTACTTTGGGGAATCAGTGGGGCAAAAGACAAAAAAGGTGAAGGTGCAACAACTTAAATATGGGAGAGGTTCAAGGGGAAGGTACAAATTCTTAGGAAATTGGAGAGATTCTGAGGAGAGATAAAGGGTAGGGTTTACAAAGGCATTGTCCAATGAGAGAGGTAGGGGGGTAAAACTGGGTCACATGGAGTAATGAGACCTGGAGGTTTAAGGGATTTCTAAAGAGGAATTCCAAATAGGGGGCTGGCACAAAGCAGGATTGACAGGTAGTTTAGGATAGATTGACAAAGTGAGTGGGAGAGTATAATTTTGGACTAAACCATTAGCTTGGGCAATAACAGAACATACCATTAACAAGAAACACACTGCAACACTCTGTCAGAAATGTCATGGCAGTCAGGCTTAGTTCTTGGATACTGGAAAAAAAGGAAATATCACTCCTATTTTTAAAAAGGGGAGAAAGGAAGACCCAGGGAACTGCAGACAGGTGAGCCTTTCCTCTGTGCCTGGAAAGGACACGGAGCAGGTCCTCATGGAAGCAGTGTTAAGGTGCATGCACGACAGAGAGGTGATCTGAGAGATCACTAAGGGCAAATCACACCTGACCAATCTGGTGACTGCTATGATGGAGTGACTGCAATGGTCAAGGGAAGACCAACCAATACCATCTGCCTAGAATTCTGTAATGCTTTCAACACAGTTCCACATGACCTCCTTATCTCTTAATTGGAGGAATGTGAATTTGAAGGGGTGGGCAGTTTGGTGAACAAGGAATTGGCCAGATGGATGCAGCCGAGAGCTGTGGTCAATGGCAGGTTGGATGGGGCTTTGAGCAACCTGGTCAAGTGAAAGCTGTCCCTGTCCATGGCAGGGAAATTGAAACTAATGATCTTCAAAGTCCATTTCAACCCAAGCAATTCTATAACTCTATGAAATCCAAAATGAAAAAAAGAAGGTGCTAATCTTTGATATTGTAAAATCTGTACATTGTGACCATAATGTCATTTGGAGCTTTTTATCCTCTCATCTTAATGATAAAATTAATGATGCTGAACAGAAACACCCCAATACTTATTTCTGGACAAATGGAAAGAAGTAGAGGAAAGAGTGGCAGAAATTTTTGTAAATTTTAATTTTTAAAAATTGTTCCATCTACTGTACTACTGTCTTTGTTTTATGATCCAGCCTTTCACTGCAGCTCCATGTAATTTGACAGAATTCCTGAGTGCAGTGAGTTGTGCTACAGAGAATATACCCTAGGTGCTCTTAAAACATATTAAGTATTTGAATACTGACTAGATACATCAAATGTGCTCATTTATTAGCAATAAATAATGATCTTCTGTGTAAAAAATGTGCATAAATTACTTCTATCTGCACATAAATTTCAGCTCATTGTCCAGTATCTAATGGAAACCTTTCTATCACACCAGGTGTCTTAATGATCCCCTGGTGTTTGTATCCTTCTGATTTGGCTTAACACTTATATCATTGTCTGCTTACTCACATCTATCTCCCTCTTCCACATTTCCACTGTATGTAAAAATCGCTTTCTTATTAAAAAAAAATTGTAATTGCCAGGATCATGGACTTGAAACAATTTGAATGAAACAAAACCTCATGGAATTTTGAAAAATGTGCCATTTAAAAGAAAAGCACAAAACAGCCTGTTGTTTTTGCATGATTTATTTTGTTAACATTTTTATAAAAACATCTTTTATTTTTGCAAACAGTCTTTCATTAAACTAAATGTTTGAAAGCTCCTATTTTTGGCAAATGTAGAAAAGATAGTGGAGGTGAAAGCCACTTAGACCTTTTTCTTCATTATTTGAGTAACTCAATTTTTTAAAATGCAGAACAATATATCAATGAGCACTGGAAAGAATTTATTTTTAATTATTTTCTCCATGGTTTTCTTTCTAGTAGTGTCTAGTGCAGGACTTTGTAAGTGCCTACCTAAAGGGATCATGAAACAAGTGAACAGGTCAGCTCGGCACTGTTTGGGCAGGAGGGTCCTTGTGTTGGGCACAGCTCTGGCACACATGATAGGACGTTAGGATTGCTGTGTCATCCCTGCTGATGCTTAGCATTCCCCCTCTCCCAAGGCACTCCTTCCTTGAGAGAAGGTGGCCTGAAACTCGGGTCTGTAAGGCTGTTGCCCTCCTATATTTTGTAGGACATTTTCTTGGGCACAGAATGTAAAATACCACCACATCAGAATTGCAGCTCCTGCTTTACCAAAATGCTACAGAATATCTGGAGTTCCAGACAAGGGAATAATATTTCATGCCTGCAGTATTGCTAATTAACGTGTAAATAACTTTGCTCACTTTTCACTATCACAAGATAGGCTTACAAAAAAATGGAAATATTAAAAAACTATATATATGTGTATATATATATACCTGCAACTTTTGCAAGTCACAAAATATGCTTTTCAAGATTTTCTTTGCCTTCAGGAAGAACAGAATCTCATTTTAATTTTGAATGACAAATAAGTTTTCTCAGTCTAGGAATGGGGACAGTAAGAAAAACAACAAATACCATGATCCTGGCAATAAAATCCCAGAGTTGGCAGTCGTGGGTCAGAGAAGACAAGGCTTGGGAGAGAGCCAGACCCTGCCTGTGAACAGGAGCAGCAGGCTGGAGACAGCTGTCTGGAATCTGTCTGGGCAGCAGGCACCCCAGGAGATGAGAGAGTCATGCAGGGAAACAGCTTTTTGCTGCTATGGGAGCCGAACATTGGAGCTTGTTTCCACTTAAAGGAGGTTCCTGTTAGAACTGCAACTGGCAAACCCTGCCCATGAAGATGAAAGCTAGACAGCTTCCCAGAATAGAATTACATGAGCAGAAGGGAGTTGCTGCATGTATAAAAACATCTATATTAGAGGATTCATTGGAATGGTTATAGGGTTTGAGAATGGGTGTGTGGTTTGGTTGCTTTGTTTTTTTTTGCTGAGGAGCAAGGCTATAGGAAAGAGAATACACAGAAACAATTCGGGGAGACACAATTTGCCTTTTTCTATGCAGAGTTTTGAACAATTCAAATTAGGTCAGATCAGGATTCCTCAGGTGTTAGAACCTGTGTGGAAGTGGAGATGGCCGTTGGTAACAAAGCAGTCTTCTACTACTCCCATGAAAGTTGGGAATGCTTATGAAAATTCATTGTAAAGTGTATGGGCTCGCAGAGCCCAGACCACATCCCATTTCTGGCTCTAGGCTTCTTGTGCACAGAAATTTCATCACACACACCAATGATTATTTTGGGGCAAGCTATAACATGAATTTGAGGGCACATTGAAGATTTTCAACCATATTAGCCATCCATTTTCTATTCATCTTGGTAGCTGCAGTTTAGACATAAATCATCTGGGCTGTGCTTAGGAAGACCCAAGTTTCAGGATGTCTCATGATGGACCATGTTAATTCAATCCAGCTGATGTCAGTCTGTCTAGACTATGTAAAGGAAAATTTGGAAGCATGTGATAGCATAATGCGAGTATTTAAGTTTTCATCACTCCAGGCAAGTCTGGAGTTCAGCATTCACAAACCAGCATGGGTGGTAGAGGATGCTGGGCTTGAGCACAAACTCAGACCCAGAACTGATGAACAGTGCAGGCATAGCCAGAGAAAGGGCTGGCTGATCTTGGAGACGAAGACAGCATCTGAGGGAGTGATAGGTTTCACAGGGTGTTGCACCCTCTTACTCACTGGTGCCTGCTCCTTGTGCCAGTGCAAATAGCAGAGTTGGGCCCAAAAGCAATAGTTGCTGTTGATGTAGTGACCTACTTCAGCACGTGGTTACTAATACTGCAACATCTCAAATGTGTCTCCT
This sequence comes from Toxostoma redivivum, assembly GCA_013397375.1. Lineage (NCBI taxonomy): Eukaryota > Metazoa > Chordata > Aves > Passeriformes > Mimidae > Toxostoma > Toxostoma redivivum. The sequence goes on from VXBI01000558.1 coordinate 88,546, forward strand.
GCTGTACAAGGGACCTGCTGCATTTTCAGATTTCCTTGCAACTGCCAGACCTCAGTGACTATTTCATTCCTTCTCAGTCACCTATGTAATCTTCTTTCATGAAAACCCTGACTTCTCTTGCTTCCCCCAGCCTTTGCTGTTCTTCTGTGTTTTTTTCCCTTTCCTACTGTTTTCTTCTAAGGACATCAGCATCCCAGAAGACAAGGGTTTGCAACTGAGAAACTGATGCAACCCATTAGCTGTGCTTCAAGAGGGCTATCAGAGTACCCAGAAGCAACATAACCCCGTGGCAGTACCAGGAGGCTTCCAGCTGCTGAATGGTGCCTGATTAAACTGGGAAGGTTATGGCCTTGCTCTTGAAGATCCAGACAAATTCCTGGGGTTGGCATGGCTCAAGTGTCTCCAATGCAGACAGCTCAAATCAGTCTTTCGTGGGAGCAAAGCACCCTGCCTGTTTAGCACCTGAAGAGTTTGGAGGGGCACATTTCTTCTGTCTTTGGGGCCCCTGGCCTTCACTGGAGAGACATGCAAGGACATATCAAAGGACATGTCTTTGGTCCTCTTCCCCAGCCCAGCTGGAATCAGGAGAACAACATTAGTGGACTAGCTTCCAGCCCCAGGTGTGTGCTGGTGATCAGCTCTGGTGCTGTAGGTCTGTGAGCGACTACAGCACTGTTCCTTCACTATCCACCCCTTGCTGTTTCAGCCTCCTCTTCCTTCCTTCATTCCTTCCTTGTTCCTCTTCCTGGTGAGATGGAGCTCACAATGGGGGAGGAGGTGATAAATGTAAATTGTCACACAAAGTGTCTAAAGGCATGGGCTTTCCTTTTGTCTTTCCAAATCCCACTGAGCTGATGCTAGGGCTGTGGCTCTATTCCAGACAGAATATATGTCCCCATAAAACTGTGCTCAACAGCTCTCACTGCTATTGAAACCACCAGCATGTTAAAACACCTTGTTACTAGTGGCAACCATTTTCTGCTAGTCTAATTTCTGTGCTTTCAAAGAATGGGAAGGGATAAAATAACATTTCTTGTTTGCTTGGGAAGCCCCAGTGTCCTTTACATTCCTGCACAGGTCAGTCTCCCCTTTGCTGCTTTTGTAGACCACAGCACAGCCAGTGAATTATCCCCTCAGCAGTCTCTGATGCAGAGGGTTTTCAAGACACCTGCCATAGCCCAGATTTCCCCATGCTGGTACCTGTAAACACAGCAGAGCTCACAGCCTGTCCAAATATGCAATTTGAGCCCCATCTCTCCTGCCTTCTGTTAAGTGGCCTCAAAGCCATCCTCATTTTCCCCCATCAGAATTATTTTGTCTAGCTCAGAGATAAAAATAGCTCACTGTTTTCTAGGGATGGATTCTAGAGAGATGTTCTCAAGAGAAAGGCACTGAGCAGCAGAACAAATAACCAAAGGAGTACAATTCTATGATAAATCAAGTACCTTTGAACATACCTAGGTGGTCTGTGGATATAACTATCAGAAGCAAAGAGCAACAATTTTTGCTTTTTCAGTCCTTCTTTTTTTTTGGTTGTTTTTCTGCCTCTGTCAGAATAGGCAAGTATTTTGTCAGGAATCACACACCTCTGGGCTTGCACCCATAAAGCACTGGGTATAGGGCATCTTGTGAGAAAGTTCTGACCTGTTTATAGTTCACAGACCAGAGACCAAAACCCACCACCTAATGTGATATGAGAACAGCTGGAAGGCTGTGTTATGAGCAGATCATATGCTCATGTGTGGCTTCCCACAGACTTTAGTTCTTGCCTCCCATAATACCTCCTACAAGAAAATTGAAGCCCTGTTGCTTAGGTATAGTTTCTAATAAACCAAAAGATTTAAAGATAGCTGTTGGAATTCTCTGAGTTTCTGAGCACTGCTGGAGAACCTTAACTAAAGCAGGGCTTAAAAACATAACAGTGACATAATTCCCATTTCAACCTACAAAGTTAGCTACTCAGAGATATGGATATATTCAATTTAGTTGTCAAAATTTTGCACTCATACATAAAATATCCATACATATCCATACGCTGGATATGAACTTTTGCTCATCTCAGTCTTGTGCAGAAGGTGCAAAACATTGCTACAAAAATCTTGTGAGGACTCAGAGGCAGGCTGGTGAGGTGCTCAGAGGTTTGCAGAGCTCTCCATTGCCATGTGCCTCAGCTGTCTGCCCATGTCAAGAAGTGTTCTGGGTGCATAATGCCTCAAGGATTTTCCTCTCTGAACTCACCAAATGTGCTCCCACCCTAGTCTTGACAAGCAAATATGATGCACCTCATGGCATGGACGCACAGCTTTACAGGATAAATTGCTTCTTAACAGAGCAGGATTAAATGTTTTGAATCTTTGCTGACCTCACTTCTAGCGTCAGCTGAAGTCATGGCATCTAGCTTCAAGATTGGAAGCAAAATTATTCAGTAAATGTGACTCTAAATCCCAAACCCATAACAACAAGGGACATTTTTGGTGATTTAATATCTCTCACTTGAGATCTTTTCTTCTTAGCTGGAGGCTCCAGTTCAGTCATTGCTCAGCTTGCCTTGTGCAGAGCAAACCCTCAGAACTTGCATTAAGGTTGGGCTGTTACACAGCACCCGTCTGCTCCACAGATGTTGATGTGATGATGGCCACTCCAAAGCCCTTCCTGGTTTAAACTGCCAATTCCAGTCCCCTTTGGTTTCACCTTAAATCTATCCCCTTGCTTATTATGCAAAACCAACATGCTTATACTGAGGTGACAACACATTCTCAGTAAAACAGCTTTCCTCCTACCCCAGACTTTTTTCCAGGCTGTTACATTGTCTGGGATTTTAGTAACAGCTGTTTGCATATATATTTTCCTCTAATCTGCCCCCCATCTGGACAATGGTGGTAGGATGCATAATGCAATACAGGCAGCACATCCTACATACTATTTCTTTTTTTCCTAAAATCCTGTCCACTGTCATACGCATATTTTGGCATTTTCAATTTCATTCTGTGCAACTGCAGTTTTGGTGAACCATCTTTCCAAAGGTTCTGAAAGAGAGAATCAAATGTAGCCCATAGGTCTGTTTCCACAAGGTTTGATACTCGTGTCCCTATGCCTCTTGAGTTCTTCAGTTGCCAGACTCTTTCCAGCTGAGGCAACATTTGTTCAGGAGGTTTTCTGGGTGTTGCCACACTCCTAAAGACTGTTCTTCTGAAGATGCATCACTGAATGATTCATTGCTCTTGTGCCCTCCTTGGTTGTCAGTTCTGCAGTTACCAGTTTCTTACATGCTTTTCTTGTGCTGTATGTGCCTTTTCCACACTTGCAATGAATTTAGGGGCTCTCAGTGAGATGCACTGACTTCTGCCTGCACACAAGTGACAGTGTGACACCCAGGGGTGGCAGCGGCTCAGGAAGGAGGTTTGAGATGTTCACCTTATTGAGTGCTTATTATATCTCTGAGCTAAACATGGGGAAGCCACTGTGGTCACTGCACAAGCTCTGAGGTTTGGGGGTGTGGCAAGGAGGGGATGAGGAAGGGTTCACGGCTACAGCAGTGCTTCCCCATAATTTGTCACCCAAACACTTGACTACTCTTCTCAGACAGTTTAAACAAAATAGAGACATGATGGATTTATGCATGATGGATTTTATGGTGGTGTCAAAGAACACAATTCTTTTCTGTTTTGATTCCCAGTCCTTGTCCATCTCTGCAGTCTGATCCCCACTGCTGCTACTGCACATCATCTCCCTCTGTTCGAGGCCAAATTCCTCAGCACTGGAGAAAAGGTGTCCTTGGTCACTGGTCCTTGCCTGTGTAACTTCCCTTACTGGGAAGTCATTACTAGATATGACAAAGCCAAATCTGCCCTTCAAGAGTATGGTTTCAGATGCAATAACTTGGAACAAGGGAAAAAAATCCATGGGAAAACAACCACAACAGTACAGTATGTGCCAGTGCTCAGGGTGGTGAAAGGCAGGCCCCAGTGATGATAATCCTATGAGACAGTATTGTATTTGGCACTCAGACAGTGGTGTGATCTGCATTCCAGGAATCCCTTAGCAAGACAAGAAAAGGGTTTCCAATCTAAAAGGAAAAAAAATGACAGAAACTGGGAGTGAAAACTCACCTTGTTTAATTTATGGCATGTCCATGTTTATATCCTCCATAAACCTTGGAGAAGGGACTAGCCATTGCTCTCCTACTCACATCTAACTGAGAGTGTTCTTTCTCTGCAGACTTAAGTTCCAAAGAAATATGATTTATCTTCAGAATTTTTGTTTGGTTTTGTTCATGAGAGAATTCTTCTGTTTTCTTAACTTCAGAGAAAATGAATCATAGTGCAGTGGGAGGCTTGGACACAAAGTTGAACAAGAATGAATTTCTTGTTTTATAAACTAGAATGTACAAACCACAACACCTTTTAGTAAATATTTTTTCATTAAGATTTTCACAGTCTGCTATAGTTGAAACACTAATAGTCCACATTGCCTAAAAGTATTTTAGGAGCTTGTCAAAATTTTATTTTTAAAGTATAGAGTCATCTGAAATCTAACCATGTATATTCTTCCATTTGCTATTTTGATATTTTCATCTTTTAATTATAAAGCATTACAAGCTGGATAAAAGCTCTCTCTAAAAACTTTTAAAGTGGAAAAGATAGCAATTTTTCACATAATGAAAGCCTAAAAAACTTCAGTATATACTTCACACACCAGCACACAAACAAAACACAATGTAGAATCCTTGTAATGTGTGAAATGTTTTGACTCAAATAGTTGGTGATGAATAGCTATAGAGATATATGTGTGTGTGTATAAAGACAGATTTGATTTCTGGTGACTGTAGCACCTCCTTAATCAAATATCTTAATTACAAGTCATGGTGTACCTAGTCTCTGAAAATAACATACTCTTTTAAGGAATTAATGCTACAAATGGGTAAAAAAAACTGGATTTGGATTTTTTTTACACATTTGACAAGATGGTAGGCATGGTAATTTTAACTTTTTTCTCTATTAGAAAGTGAGTAGTGAATTAATATCTTATTTTCTTATACAATCAGAAAAACACTAATTATACTGAAAAATGAGATTGTGAAATTCCTGAAGTTTGCAAGGAATCCAGAAGGCAGACACAGCATTTGTAAACGTGCTGAACTGGCATCAAAAGCCAATAGGTTTCAATTTGTGTGTGCCCACTGAAATCCCTGTATAACCTTGCTATGGCAACAGCATTGCTGGGGAGAATTAACATAGAGATAGACCTGGTATTACTTTATGTCTTGTTTCAGACTGCTCAAATAACAATAGCAATAGAATGGAAGTGCCCTTTGTGCCAAGAACAATAAAAAGGGATGCACTCAGTCTGAGTATTCTTGGCAACAAATACCTCACACAAATTTTGGCTCTAATATGAAGTATTTTCAGTATTTTATCTTTTCATTGGATGTGCAAAGGATAAGACTCCTTGGAGCAAGTCTTTATCAGTCTTTTCCTCTTTCTGGAAAAGAGTGCAATTCTTGGAAATATGGCCTGCATTCATTCAAAGAGAAATTCTTACTCATTTTAGTAAAAATAGAGGGTTATTTTTTAAAATATTAGCTCAGCACAGAAACTCAAAACTCAAATTGTGATATACCGACAAACTCCATGTTGTGGCAAGGGACTGGTGAGAGAGGAAGGCTTTCCTTGAAGTCTCATAAGGAACTCTGGTTATCCAAGGAAATCACAATGTTCAGCATTTTTGATGATCCACATAGCAACTTCAGTGAGCAGGTCTGTGTGGATGATTGTCATGTTGCTACTTCTGATAATACCACCTTGCACGTCAAAATATTTTTTTTCACATTGTAGCACCAAGAGCTCTATCATTATATGAGACTCAATTTTCATGGAAAGAGGGAGAGGGGAGAGTGCATATCTAACCCTTAGAAGGATGGAGCATGTGATTTACAACCCCTTAAAATAAAAGACAATTCAGTTTTTATATGTTTTAAATCAAGCACAAGATTTTCAGGATCTGGGTTTATTTGGTTTTTTTTTTCACCTGGTGTACTGTGCTTCTCCTGCATAAGCAAGTTGTCTGCTTCTAGAGACAAGAGCTAGATCTGAGCACATTTTGCAAGTATTTAATTGTCTTCAGGTTCTAATTGTTATCGTAACCACAGCACAGCAGTGGTCTCTGGGCAAGAAGGAGGACGATTTTGGTTCTGTTCTGCACAGAACTCTCTTCTTCTCCTACTGAGATTCCCTCTGAATTCAGTGGAAGGAGGGATGAAACAGCGGCTCATAACAAAGACAGCATTGTTCGGCATTGCAGGAGCCTGGGATGCTGGTGATGCCTTTCTTCTTTGTGCTCACTTCCTCTGGCTCATTAGGGCTGTGCCTTTTGGTTTTACAGCTCCAGCGTGTATGTTTGCTGTTGGGTGTCAGCAATGTTCTGTGGGCTCTGGTGCCTGTGCCACAAGGCAGGTGTTCCAAGCAATATTTTCAAGTACAAGATCCATTGTAGGGGAGTGGGATGTCTCCTACTAATTTAAATGCAAAAAATCTAAGACTGGTTGGCATTTCACTTGAGATTAGATTTGCATAATTTTTTGATTATTTTTGCTCTTTAATTTTTTTTTAATTTCCAATGATACAGTGCAACTTAAACCCCAAGAGGCTGCCTTAAGCAGTTGTGTAGTTCTTGTCTTTCTTGATGTGTTGATCAGCAGTGTGTTTCCTTCACGCAGGATGTCAGCAGGCTTCATTTTCTATGCTGAAGTGGTAGTAAAATAACATAAAGAGAGGCTGGGAAATTGAGAACTATGGGAGTTATCAAGGCCTCAGTCTTGTAAGAGATCCCTGGAGGAGCACTGGTGCATTGTTCCAGTCGAGATAAAAACACTGGCACCTTAGTTAAGTGGGTGCGAGGCACACAGAGTGTTCAGGCAGCTCTAGGGGAGGAGGCAATAGTCAGTGTCTCGAGGATAGTGGTACTTTTGTAAGCACATGCATAAGCTTCCAAAATACATATTTTAAAATTCTGATATGTAATGATTCTGTTTTTGCAGGCTTTTGCATTCTTTATAATTACTGTAAAGGTTAGAGAGATATATTTGGTCCAAATTAGATTTTATTCTCATACTCAAACACATTTTTAGATTAATTCTACCTGAAGTGGATGAACTATTTTGGTTTTACAAAGCAATCTGGGCAAATTTCTCAACTGGGCATTTTAAAAGAAGAAATTTGAAACATCAAATGTGCTCATCATCCCTTGATGAGACCTTTTCCCTGCAGGCAAACCTGCATTTATTGTTGTTCGTTCTACATTTCAAAAGCTATTCAGCTATAAATTGCAGACACAGTTGAAATAGATTTTTAATTACTACTAGTTTTTCCAAGGCTCTCAGAGGTGGCAGCTAGCTTCTTGAAGCATTGTCGTATCTGGGTGCATCTGCTACTAGTGGAAGATAAAAAAAAATTATCTCTGCTTTGCTATTTCCAGGTTAGAAATTAATTTTTATATATAATTCCTAGTTTTTCCTGTCTTCTCTTCACAAGACTGCATGGCAGCTAAGGAGGTTTTGTCCTCAATTTTCCCCAGAGCCCTTGGGGAGCCTGGGCTCTGGATTTGCCAACTCACTCTCCCTGAAGGGTCCAAATGCTGTGGCTCTACAAGATCAGTTCTTCCTTTGCACCTCAACCTGTGGTCCCCAAGGATGCAGGACAAGGCCAAGGCACCTCCACAGATTGGGAAGGAGCCCTCCCTGAAGCAGTGGAGGTACTGCTGCCCATGCCCTACCTCTTGTGCAGCATGTCTGACTCTGCTATCCAAGGTTAAAAACAACCACGCTCTCCTTTAAGGCTGCTGGTGTTACAGAGCCTGTGTATTGTATCCTGCTTTGGGAGAGCTGGAGGAAGCAGTGTGAAACCCATGTTTATAAAAGGATGTGAGATATAAACTAACACTCCCTTTCTGATATCTGAAGATTTATCTTCCAGCTGAATTCCTAAAGAGAAAACTACAAAAATTCAACCTCACTGTTAATTAAGAACCTGTAAACTGCATTTATCTGAATTTACATATGGACGAGAAGGTGGTGTGATGAAAAAGAGATTTAACTATACATCCCTCAATGAAAATGTAAACACAGTTTTCCCTGTGTTTATGCTAGGCTGTCTACAAATGCATTGCAATACCAAAAAGAGATCCTTGGACCCTGAGCACAGCTCTTTGCCAGGGCTGAGTGCTTTGGCAGGCAGCTGCAGCACACAGAGCAGTGCAGGCTGCTCTGCAGACAAGGACAGCAGCTATGATCATGACATGAAAGGCAAATCCAGGGCAGGATTTTGAGTGGGGAGAGCTGTGGTCAAAGACAGGAGATGAGCAGCTGGGGAGGAAGATGTACATGTACAATTATTCTGAATAAGAAGGAAACCTTGCCTGAACAGCAAGGATGAGTAAACAGGGTAATTACCAGGAATTTACAGAAGTATTACTGCAATCATGGAATGGCCTTTGTTTGAGCACAGAGAAGGCGGTGGAGGAGTCAGAAATAAAATCCTGGTTAAAAGTGGCAACAACAAAACATTTAGAATAATTTTAATAGACATGAAGAAAAAGGGAAGGAGAAAAAGTATAAATTAATTTTTGAGATATCAATGGACCTTGCAGGAGAAGAGAGTAAGGAAAATCACAAATTTCAAATTTGGTGCAAATGTGATAATTTTAACTGGAGAAAAAAATGCAAATAAGCAGATATAAAAGGGAAGCAGGGCAGCACCTCCACAAAAGATAAGAAGAAGACAAAGGAAAAAAACCCAGGAAGAAAATCTCATTGAGCAAAGGATACATTTGGCTGTTGAAGGTGAGGGAGAAGTAGGGAAAAATTTAAAAGCAGCTCTTGCTCTTAAAAAAAAAGGTGAAGGGGCTGCTTTAATGCCCAATGGAGAGAGAAGCTGGTAAGAGAAAGAAAGGGAAATCAAAATACTGGAAGCAGAAGCCTTGAGCTTTTGAGAAGCCTGGAGATGAGGGGGAGGAGGGAGAACAAGCAGCAAGCAGAAAAGGAGGTGGAGCTGGGCAGGCTGCTAAAGCCTCCTAGGCTCCCAGGGAGAAGGAAAGAAACCCAGGAAAAAATGGCGAGTAAGAAGCTGAGAGGAAGTGCAAGACAGGTGTGGGGACAAGCTACAGAATTACAACTGGAGCAGTGGATTGCAGTGGGAACGAAGCAAGAAAGAGGCTTGGTAATGCATCATCATACAAAGCCTCTTCCCATTATGTCTGAACATGTTTCTGTCAATTTGATTAAATTAAGCAGTTGATCTCATTATCCAGGTGATGGGTGGGTGCTGATGCATAGCCGTCAGGAGCATATAGAGCCTAAAGGCAAAATTGATTTATGGGTCAATGGCCAAAATTTTAGAAAATCCCTAAAAAACCCAAGCAATGTGGTCCCAAACAAAGCTTATCTTTTCCCATTTCCTTTTTTAATTTTTTTTCTTTTGCTGGTGAACAAATAAGAACAGAAACAAAATTCTCTGCATCTGATGTGAAGAAAAATATCTAATTATAGGTCTTCATAAGGAACACCCAAGGAACCCAGTGGCAAATATTTTCTGCTGCTGCTACTGCAGGAGCTGCAGCCTCACTGTCACCTATGGGAGAACACAGACCACACTCCAAGAAGCTGCATTTCACTCCTGCCAACAGGAATTTGACTCCACCTCTATCTGGCGACTCCCTAAGGGCTGGCTGATGAGTCCTTTGCCTATCACACTTTGTACAAGGCACAAAGTGTCACCAGCTAGGACTGGTGTGTATCACCTGCCTGGGCTGTTCTCCTCTCTGGAAGGACACAGCAGGTTCACACCCACTGCCTGCCCAGTGCAGGTTGTCGTTGTTATTAAATTCCTCCATCTTTCACAAGCAGACATTGCAGGGTGGTGTTGAGGGGTTATCTGCCCTCCCTGCTGGTAGCCAAAGGTGGTCCACAGAAGAGTTGCTGGGGCATAAAGAGAGAAGCTGAATGGTCTCGTGGCCTGAGACTGGAGTAAAGTTTGAAGACCAGAGAAATAAGTGACATTTGTTTTAGACGGGCTGATATTTTTTAAGGAAGCATTATTATTTGGGATGGTCAAACATAAGCAGCCACTGTGAGAGAGGCAAAGGACTCCCTCACAGCTTTCACACCAAGTTCAGTGGATGTTGGAATGTGACTGGAATATGCAGTTAGCAATGTTTGGAGGAGATGAAACTGCCTAAAGGAGCACTTGGTTGGTGGGGCTTGTTGTGTCCCTCTGAGAAACTCTTACTAGCCAGGACTGGTTCATTTGTTCTAAAGCACAAGTCTGATGAGAAGCAGCTCAGGAAGCTGGTGGAGAAAAGGACACTCAGGGGAGATGTTATCACTCTCTACAATTACCAGAAAGGAGATTGTAGCAAGATAGGTATTGGTCTCTTCTCCCAAGTAATAAGTGACAAGATGAGAGCACATTGCCTTAAGTTGTGTCAGGAGAGGTTTAGATTGGATATTAGGAAAAGTTTCTTCACCAAAAGGGTTGTCAAGCTCTGGCTGCCCAGAAAAGTGGTTGTCTTACCATTGCTGGAGCTATTTAAAAGACATATAGATATGGCACTTATGGACATGGTTTAGTGGTGGACTTAGCAGTGGTGGGTCAACAGTTGGACTCAGCGATCTTAGAGGTCTTTTCCAACCTAAACACTTTTTTGAGTCTACAATTTGCTGAGCTTATTGTGTTTTTGGGGCAGCAAACATACATGCTTGAGTATAAATGTGGTCCTCAGAAAAGAAGAAATTAAGAGAGATCCTAGATCTTGCTCTGTGCTATGCCTTCCTCTCTGCACTGAGACCGTGAAAGCCCTTGTACAGTCAGTGGGCAGTCTGCTCAGCAGGGAAGCAGGATTCCTTCCTCTCCGTGGCTGTTGGCTCCCAGCAGCACAGAGGTGCTTGGCTCCAATCCCCAAGGAGCACACCAGCAGTCCTGCATGATGAGGAGTCCCTCTGGCCAGTACCAGGGATATTGCACCATCCCTCCAAGGCCCAGCCATGTTTCTGAACACAGCTATTGCTCTTCAAGCATGATGAATTCCATGGGTTGCTTTGTGTAGGGGTCTATAGACCTGCCAAACACCTCACCATGTGTGAGGCCTCGGATTTTGCTGCTCCTCTCTGGCCTGGGTAAAGTGCATGTACCCAGTGCTGAAGCTTTCCCACCATTTGCTGAGTCTATTGCAGGCTTCCCTTATCCCAGCTTCAAACTCCACACCCAGAGAGGCTGGAGAGAGAGGAGGGAGAAGCTCTTGGCCAGTCATTCCATTTATTGGTATGGAGGTTTGAGCTCCCTGGCTCTCAGCACCATCCCTGTTCAGTGGAGCTCAGGGTCACCTCTGTCACTGCCTTGGCCAACACCGAGCCTGCCCACAGTGGGACTCAGCTGGCACTGGCTTAGAGCAGGGAGTACTCTCACTGCTGAAGCAAGGTCTGTTTAATACTTGTCTGCACTCAATGTGTAAATATTATGAGGAACCTGAAAAAAAAAATCTCCTGAAAGCCACTGTACACAGATGTTACCATGAATAGATTGTTGTCTATTTATGGCTGAAGGACAGACTTCGTAATTTACAGTTGATTTTATATCTCTGTGATTTCTGTGGCATTGGGAGTAGTCAACAAAAATCTATTAATAACAAAGAGGACAGAGTTGGGATCTCTGTAATAGGAGAAAGAAGGATGGTGGAAGGGTGATTTATGATTAGTCAAAGAAAAGAGTTTTATCTGTTTGCTCAAAAGCGGACTGACTTCTTGAGAAAAAAATATTGCTATGTAAACAGGGGCATATAATCATTTAAAATGAGACAATTTAAACAGGTGATTCTTCATAAAAGTACAAATAAATGTACTGCCTTTTTGACAACAATCTTGTTAATGGCAAACATCCCCTTTAATTAGCTCTTGCATACACTGCTTTAAACTTTCCTTTACCTGCTGCACATGCTATGTGACCTCCTCACAACAGCCTTGGCTTGGGGGTGGCCTTTATACAACTGAAACTTGGAAATATTGCCAACCTTTAAAAGAATCATAGCAGAAGGAATCCCTGAGGTTTTTTCCGATAACCTTAAAAGCAATGCAGAATCACTGCAGGCATCAAACCCAGAGGGGCGCCAGAGCCAAGGGAAGATCTTGGCTCAACCTTTGCTTATCAGTGTATGATAAATCCAGGTTGTTAATGTCATGTGAACAGTGTGGAAAGATACATAAACACAGAGCCATAAACCAGGGCCACCTTATCCATGGAAAAATACTGCAGTAATTGCAGTACTGGCAGAGGAGCCTCAGAAATGGCTTTTGTTGGGGGTTTAGAGGGTTGGGGCCAGAGGGAGAGGCTGAGAAGGAACTAACATAGCAGAAGACACTGGACTCTGATGCATCTCACCATTTGGGCTTCTTTTTACACTTAGAGAAGTTGTTTTAGGGGCACTCCTGACACAGGAATGCATATGCAACTAAAAAAACTCAAAACAAATGTAAGCTAAAGTCAGCCCACCTGGCGGCTGCAAATACATTTGTATCCTGTTCTTTCCTTCCTTCCTGCCTGCCTGCCTGCCTGCTTCCCTGGGCTTTCCAGGTGTCTTCCTGCACACCAGCACTGGAAAGATGAAGCAACCCCTTTCTGTTAAACCAGTGGGGGATTGATCCCTTGTGTTGACTTAATTGTGAGATGCTAATGCCCTGCAGATGCTTCCTTTCCAAACCTCAGCACTCTCAGGGGGAGCTCAGGCTGCCCCACGTGAACTGCAAGGGAGCAGATCACCTCAGTTTTCAGAGACAGAGAAGACACTACTACACCAGCCAAAGCCAAACATAACCATGAGTAGTGTCAGCACAGGTAGTAGGAAGACCCTTCCTGGAGTTAAACCTTTCCTCTATTCCTTTGATCTTCTCTTGGACTATTAACACTTACCAGTTGAGGTCTTCTTTCCATCACAGCTGAAGGGAGATAAGCAGACATAAACTATTGAATGATTTTGTTTAGTTAGACCTTTTTTATGTACGAGGCATTTCCTTCATGTTCCTTTCAATTAATGCCTTCAAAGACACCAATTTCTTTTGGCGTAGCCATGTTAATCCAAATCTAACTTGAAGACAAGACAGAGAAGAGCTGCTCAGTCGATTCCTGCTCTTGGAAGTGGTCACCAGCTGTGGACATTTCCAGCAATTCTCATATGGACATGGGCACATTACCTAAATTTTCACCCTCTGCATTTCCATAAATGTAGCAAGAGTAAAGATAATTTTTCTAGATAGCTTCTGAATCTAATGAGGAAGACACCACAAATAGGAGTTCTGAATATGTAATTAGGCCCAACAGGTAACCTGCAGGCCAAGTCCTGCCTTCATCCTTGAGGTGATCATTTTAACAGTCCTCTAAGATCCTCTAAGGGCAACCTACTGCCCTTGTATGTGAGCTCATTCCTGGATCTGTGAGCAGTGTGGGGTATGAGTGGGACCAAATGGGGGCCACCTCACACTGCTCCAGCTCATCCTGGAAACACCTTCTGTTTGGATGGAAAATGGAGCGGCACAGTATTAGCCTCATGTTTTGGTTTTATTTTTATCTTTGTGTGTGTAATGGGTTCGTACACAGAATGGTAATTGGAAATGTCAGGCTTTACCCTGAATGAAAGACACCAAGTACGTTGTCAAGAAAACAAAACCCATGGCTGTTCTTGTGTCATTTGCTTCCTTTCAATAAACTTTCAGCTTCATGTCAAGCTCGCTGTTTGATGCCCCCAAGAAAATGGATATTCATTCACCTGAGGAAGTTATATCTGAACTGAGAGAGCCTTCCATTTATCACCCAGGAGCAAAGAAATAATTTCCAGCTCTCACAGCCATGTTACTGGGACCTCTCCATTGTCCCCTTCTCTCTTTAGTTTCATAAACCTTATCTTCACTCACAAGCCCTTCCTCAAAACTAGTGCTTCTTATCATCTCCCTCCTGGCCTGAAAGATGTTCACCATCCTCCACCCACCATCCTTTTGACAGATCTTCCAGCAAAAACTTTAGAGTGTGAGCTCATGGCCAGCACTGCCAAGGGAGCTCCCCAAAACCACTAGTATGAGTCTCTCTGGAATATCACAGAGGTCGTACAGCCACCTCAGGCATTAGGTGTGCAGGACTGCTTGTCCTTGTCCTCCTCCATTACTCAGTACTCCTCTGTCATCTGCAGTGCTATATTTAAACAGTGAACTACTTGTAGCACACCCTCTCCTTTTCTTTTGTGATTGCCAGTGCCTTATAAAATGGGATATTGCTTCATGGCTTGTGCTCTTCAACATGGACACAAAGCAAACACATAATATTAATACTACTAAAAGCCTTTCATTACTTCCTGCTTCTTTCTTTTCTTTGTTTATTTCTTTGTTTATTTTTTCTTCACTCTTACAGCTATGCTTATTTCATTTAAATAAAAGAACAACTCAGATACTGCTTGGTTTTTATCTTTCCAAAGATAAAAATTAGTAATTCACTTAGGGATTTTCCCAAAATTAAATATACTGAATACTAAAACAAGCAATGTGGAGGTTGTTTTAAATAAAATAATTTGTCTTCGTGGGCACTGCTGTTGCTTGGGAAAATATTCCATTCTGTCTCAGCAAAAGCCTATGCATAGTATTGAAACCAATCCCTAATTGATTAGTTTTTCTTTTTACTTTGATCAATACCTCAAAGAACTGCTCTTTTGTATTAAAAAACCTCAAAGTATCTTACACCTTTCTTTTTGATCGCTTTAAGAACTGCTGCTGAATAATTAACTTTGTTCTTAGAAAACACCTTTACTTCCTCTCAGATGCATCACTATGCATGGCATACAAAACACAACACACTTAGAGCTGCAGCTCATAAATTGCAATTTTTCTTTTTTTACTGCCAATAGCAAATTTGCACCTAAATTTTGTTTTAGTTATTCACAAACTATTTGTATATATGAGAAAAGTGTACCAAGTAGTTTTGTCTCTTTATTGGAGAGAAGATATCCACAATTTATACAACACTCTATGATCAGTATTATCTAGGCAGTAGAAGTCTTACATGTAATCCTCATTTCTTCACGTGGGACCTAAACCCTGCTTCCCCAGAGAGGGGACTGAGCAGAAACCTGAGGCGTATTAATGTAAAAGGGCTGACCACAGACTTTGCAGTCCTGCTGGGGATGGGATATGACAGCAACCTTACTAATTCTACTGCTATTTTGATTCAGGGATAGAAAAGAGAGACAGACACTGAAGCAATATATATAAATTGTTAATAAAATTAAAATTTTTGTATAATCTAACAACAACTGTTACTAAAAATTGTATTTAGTTAAGCAAAAGAAATGACAAGAATTAAGGCATAAAATACCAGGTTGTCAGAAACCATGGGAAATTTCTGGTGTACTTAGGCAGCAGCCTGATGGAAAAGAAGACTAAGGATGGGACTGAATTTTTAGTATGAGCAACTTGTTCTCCATTCGTATGTTCATTGCATCCCAGAGAATCAATGGTTCTATAAATGAGCCACTGAAATAGTAAGAGTTATCTACATATTCTATTTATTTTATAATAGCTGTTAATCTCATACTTGATTTGATAATACAGATCATCACATCTTGATTTTCGTGTGCTTAATTTAAACAGTAATTAACTGTACATTATATATGCAAATTGCAATGCAGAAGTCTCTAAAAGTAAATGAGGATGGGGCTGCAGTCCAAAAGGAAGTTCACAAAGCTGTTGCTGAATTCCTATGTGAGTGCAAAAAGGAGACCAGTTGAAGAAACAGAGTAGCTACTCTATTATAGGCCAGCCCATGCCAGTAGATTTCCAGACACATGGTGAAGGAAAAAGGAAGGTATTAACTTAAGGAGCCACATCCCTCAGAGCTTCATTACCAGAGTATCCCTTCTGTAGCAGAGCAGCAAGTTCTGCTATCATAAAATTTGGCTGCTTTCGTGGCTCAAAGTGAACATAAGAGACCCAAAATGCTGTAGGAGGGGATGTGAATGACAATGTTTCCTCTTGGTGAAGTGAAAGAAATAAATAACCGAAAGGTGAAGTGCAGATGCACACTGAACCCAGGCTGACAAAATTTGGTACATTGCCCTTTGGCCCAGTTCCATGATTTACTGCTGAAACTGAGTTGTACGGGTCATCTAAATAATTGCTTTTTCTGTGTGCTGAAGTCCAGTGACCAACCAGCTCTCCAATGAAAATAACAACCTTTAATTACAACAACTCCATTGCCTTAACAACAACTTAGGCTCTTGTTTCATAGTCACATCCATGAGAAATTTCACATCCTGGTGGAGATAAGTCCTGCTTCCCATGACTCCTGCACAAATGCCACCCGTCCTGCCATTTGCAAACACACACACTTTATGTGGCCAGGCAATAAATTGGCTCTGGGAACTCATCTGGCATCAAACAAGCTGGTTTTCCTCTAAAAAGAATTGCCCCTAAGCCCCCTCAGCACTATCTTTGGGGTGAGCCACTGACAACAAAACCCAGGGTGAGGTGGCAGCTGCCTGCTCTCACTCTCCTGTTGGGGAAAATAACTTCTCCAAATCAGAAGTGATCAGAAAGAATCCCAAATCGTTCTAAGTTTTATGGCCCAAACTTGGGTACTAAGACAATTAAGTTGTCTTTCTTCTTTGCCCAAGATAAAATTTTTCTCCACTGTTTTTAAAAACTTTCAGTGGAGGATGCCCTTTTATATTCAAGATAGAACAAGTGAAAATTTCTCTATCTCCCTGAATCCATCTAATCCTTCTTCCTTCCTTTTGACTCATCTTTACGCATGCATCTTTTGAGCTGGGGAAGATATTTGAGTGATGTATTCCCCAAAAATTGCCTATGGCCTAGAAAAGCATACATTGATATTCCTTAGGAGATGAAGGAATAAATACTTCAGCATGTACATGCCTTCAAGTAGATATTTGTTTTTAAAAATAGGTATGTAAACAGCCATGCTGGAACTTGCAATACTTCTTGGTATAATTATTACTGTCATATGACTGTATCCCTGTATGATGAATGCTCTTTTAACATAGCAATGTAAACATTTGATGAGTTAAGGGAAAGCTTTCTTGTTTGTTGGAAATAAGTTCCATTGGATTACATCACTAAGAGACCTGAGTTCCTTGAAATGTTTGAGTGTTGTGGTCAGGATTTTTGTTGAGGTGAAGCAGGTAAAGAAACAGGAATGGCCTTTGCGGGGGTTTCTCAGAGATGTTTATTTCAGCCACGTGTGTGCACAGTTCTGGACTTCAGAGACAAAGGCACAAGCAATGGTCTAGGGCTGTAGGTTAAGTACTTGGGGGTTTTACAAGGGTGGGGTTAGGGCATAGGGGCCAACAGGGAACCAGGGTGGGAGTGACCAAAAGGCTGACACACAGAGAGAGGGCAGGGGGCTGTCCTAAGGAACAGAACAAGGGTTATCTTGACCTGATAGAACAGGAGTTGTTCTCAAAAGGAGATAGCTGAGAGGCTTCTCCTATCTTTCTAACTAGGAGTGCCTTTTAAGGTCTCCACATTTGAGGAATAAACTTTTTATGTTGCTAGAACATAAACTGCTGGACCATTCTGTTCCTGCAGGACTGCATCCCATACTAGGGACCCATATGGGATGCAGTTCTGGAGCACTACATGAAGAACTGCAACCAATGGGAAGTCCTGTGTTGGAGGACTGGGTCTCATTGTCTCATGTGATGGACCCCACGCTGGAGAAGGGGAAGAGCACAAAGAGCAAAACAGAGAGAATGTGTGATGTACTGACTACAATCCCCATTTTCCCTGTCCCTGCACTGCTGGGGGGAGGAGGAGGTAGAGAAATTGAGAAAGAAGTTAGGCCCAGGAAGTAGGAAGGGATGGAGGAAAAGGTGTTTTAAGGTCTGGTTTTATTTCTCATCATCCTACTCTGATTTGATTGGTAATAATTTCCCAAACTGAGTCTGTTTTGACTGTGACAGTAATTGGTGACTGATTTTTCTCTCTCCTTATCGCGACCCACAAACCTTTCATAATATTTTTTCTCCCCTTCTCAACTGAGGGGGAGAGTAATTGATCGGCTTGGTGGGCACCTGGCATCCCTACAGGGTTAGCCCACCACTACACATGATTTTGTTGGAGATATCCAAAGCATCCATTGGCAGGTTTACAGGCTTGTATTGTGTAAAGTAGGAAAAACTGGTCATGACAGCAAACTCCAGTCTGCCTGCAGGAGACACTGTGAATATAACCATTGTCTTGGCAATGTGGGAAGACATGAAGAAAACTTCAGCATACTGAAGGATGCTCCAAAGCAATCCAACCCTCACAGATGTCAGTTGCCCCTAAGTAATCCTATTATAGACCAATACTTTAAATTTTATCCATCTGCTAATCTTCAAGGTCACTTCTCCAGTTTTTCTCACCCTACAGACATTCCTCAAGTCAGCATCATCTCCTCTGGCCCTCAAATCACTAAGTCTGTTGTTCAATATGGTCAGGATACAGCAAACAGATTCTGCCTTCTTTGTCTTTACTTTTGTCATCTACTGGTAATTGTAAACACCTCAAATTGTCATTGTTCTTTATCCCAGGCTTTTATTATGAACATCTGATACGCATCTCCAACTGGAAGTTTTGCAAACAGTGCTTGAAGAACCTTTTGTTTCTCCGTCATCTCCAGTTTAGTGAAAACATTATTTATGTGAGACTGTATTCTCACCAGGACTCTTTCCCTTGCTCATCTGAGCCCTGCACCACAAACAGAGTCACAGGGGCTCTGAGATACACTGCCTGGGTAAATAAATGTGACAATGCTTGCAGTTACTCCTTCTGTAACAGCACAGCCACGTAAGGTCATATTTATTTTCATAGCCTTTGTTTTCTGACCTGTTGATTATAAGACCTTTTTGTTTTGCTGTTCTGACTAAGCTGTTTGTCTTTTGTTGTATCTCATCTGGTGATGAATAGATATTCTCAGCAAACCAAGACCGCCAAACACCCCTGGGACTCCAGTCTCTGTGCAGATATTTGTTACACAGCACTACAAGATACTGCAGGGAGATGATGCCAGCCTAGCTGGCAGTGACATTAAAGTAATGATTTAATTACCTGTGTACTGAGAAAGGTTTTAGAAAATATAAATATTTTTGCAAAGAAATCTGTTATTTTCGGTGTCTTGCTACAACAGCATTGGTGTCAAATGCTTTCCTACAATCACTGAAACATAAGAGTACTACTTGCTACTAATTTTTTTGTTCATTAGTATTATGTAATGTAAAGGTATGGTCAAGGAACAAAGTACTGGGAAGGAAACCAGCCAGCTCTATGTAGTGGCTTGTGTTCAGAATAATTGTACAAATCCCCATAATGGGCAGGAGCATTATTTATTTCCAGTTGTTTTCTTACACAATTCTACCATGGTGGATTTCCTCCTTTCCTTTGAGATTAATTTTAGACCCAGTTCCCTGCTGTAGTTTCATTCTTTATATCACTTTGAGTGGATGTATGCTTCCTATCCTTGCTGACATTTATAACTTTATAACTGCAGCTGGCTGCTGGAAACTCCCAGTTCACTCTATGTAATCCATGTGATTATCCATGGATAATATTATTTCTCTTCTTTACATTGCCATGTTCAATCTTGTGTTGGCTGGGGGTTTATTTAGTGTACAATAGAAATAGTCCATGATCCATTTTGGAATAACCTGTATACCCTATGTGGTTTTGTGCTTGCAGTGATTCACTATTGCTTCCTTTCTTTGAAAAGTTGCTTCACATCCTCAGCTGAATGTGCTTCTCATGGGTCTCTAGGTCTTGCCCATGTGATTAGAAAGAGATTCCAAGTCCTTCCAGACAGTAAACTCATCTGAAGAGAAGAAATTGGGAACAGTGCCATGATGCTTCCTATTGCATGACTGAGCCATCGTCTCTGGGTGACCACTTCTAACCAGAAAAGCACTCATTTCCATAGCCTATGCAACCATATCACTAAATCTGTCACTATACTTCAAATCCTGCAGTTAAGAGTAGACAGATGGATCTAAATGGGAAATGCTCCAATTGTATAAAATGCTTCTACTCTTGTTTTTCCAGAGAGTCATATAGCAGGCTCTTGTTCAAAGATCATTTGTTTCTTGCTTTCTTGCTTGTGAACTACCGTCAGAAGTACCTGCCTGTTTTACACGTAAAATATGAATTCAGGAATTTCATTCAAGCAATATAGTTTATGCTATTTTATACATCTGTGAATAAAACAAGTGGTATCAATGTGATAGACATTTGTAAATCACCAGGTGTTCAATGTTCATTTCTGGTTTTACCAACATTACAACACTACAACCCAACTAATCAATGATAATAGGTATTAAACTATATGAACTATGAAAACTATTGACCATGCTGGAGAAGTTTCTGTGGGCACTTTTGGAAGACTATGAATGTTAAACAATTTAAAAAATTGTGTATGCTAGAAAGCACTCCATGTAAACTGATCTTTGTCTCAAGTCACGGAATAATGATGGCTTTCTTTGTGAGACTAGTTTCATGACTTACGGCCAGAACCCTTTTTTTGTGATTGTCAGCTGCAGGCTCCTAGGCTAGCATCTGCCCTTTGCTAAAAACCTACATGCAAGGACTGAGATTCCTGTTAGGACACCATCAAGAAAATTTCTGTAATGATCCCAGATAGTGCAAATGAAAATGGCCTTGAAGCCTCTTGGAGAGCATGGTGGAGTGCTGCTGCCCTTGCAACAGGCTCCTGGAAATCAGTTGTCTGCTGCCACCCAAGAGCCAAGTGCTTTACAAACAGTATGCACCTACTTCTGAGCCTTTGGATAGCTACAGAAGTCACTGAGACCATGGTAAGCATTGACTTTTTGACACTAAGATACAGAATGTGGAAGCTTCTCCATTTATGTGCTGTGAACCAACAGGCCGACAAGCTTCTGCCGGTAAATGCAAATGCTGTCATCAAAGCAGCTGCTCAGGAGCACAGAGGTTTGAGTTAATAGATCCTGACAAAGTCAAGCTCATAAATAACTTAATCAAAATACATGAGCATGTCAGATGATAACCTTTTTCATTCAGTACTAAAGATTTACAAAAGGCTCATTGTCACCAAATCACAAAAGTTTGCTGAGGCTATTTTTTGCTGAGTTTCTTAGGAATTAGAGGATAGCTAGCAATTTCACTTACAAATATTTGCCTTCCTAGTCAGGCAGAGGAAGCTTGGAAAAATGATGGCTATTCTGCATCTGCAGAGAAGGCAAACGAACTCTAAAGCTGTAATCCCTGGTCAGGAAGCCTTCTCTCGAACTGATATACAGAGCTGGAAACCTCTATTAAAATGTGTGTTCGGGATCTGGCCCTGACTTTTGGGACCAGGATCTAGCACAATCCACCTAGAAACTGCCTCCCAAAGGTAGCAGCCATGCTGACTGACCTCTCTGGGTGCTCCAGGGAGCATCTGCTGTGCTGAGCAGACACAGTCATTTTCTCATCATTCAAAAGCTCAGCGACGGCAATCTGCATGCCTTGCTTGGCAGCCATCCAAGTAGCACAAGAGCACTCTGTGATGGGCTCTTTGAGTTTCTAGGCTTGTGCGACTATTTTTCAGACCTTGTAACAGCAATATTTCACACTATCATTCCATGGTTTACGGATACAATGGCACTGCAAGTGAAATATTAAGCATACATTCTTCAAGGGACTAAGCAAACCCTTAGAGATGATCAGGGATTTTGAGCTCTACTTCTTTAAGGAGAATATATCCATATATATGGACACCCTCCCCCAAAGAAGGATGGATTTGGAACCTCTGCTCTCAGACAGGTCCCATTCTTGCATGTGGAATTCCAAGAGCAATGACAGATTAGAAACTCATGCCAAAGTCACTCAAGCATTTAATAGAGTCTGAAGAAGGCAGTGTCAATCTTTCCTTTGTCCAGAATTACTTTAGCAGAAGTATGCAGGCTCTTCACATTCTCTGCATGATTCAAGAGAAGCAAAATCTCATCTAAGTGCAGCAATCTCGGGACATTAAATTACATTTAACCCAAATTGCTAACTGTTGTTGATTCTCCATGTTATAATTATATTGGCTAGAAACGGGATCAAGTCAACAGCATGGAGGAGACGTCAGTGGGGTGACTGTGAAGTGACAGGCAGCAGCACCAATCCCCAGCCCCTCCGCACAGCTCGTGTGCGCTCGCAGCTCCAGGCTGGGAGGGCTCAGGGGAGGAGGGGGGCTCTGCACATATGTCCAGAAATTGCTGCAGTGGATGGCTTGGCTCGGCTCTCGCTGCTATTTAAAGGCACATGAGCTGCATGTTAAATTGGGCACTAGTATTTGTCTGGCTCTCCAACATACGGTGGGTCTGACTGCGCTATACACACGTTGAGGACAAAATGCAGGCAGAGCCTATAAGCACAGAAATTGCAGGACACTAGGGGCTGACTCCTGCTTCTTTCCGGATGACAGTTTCATGAGGGCAACTCCCTAAAACAGAACAGTATTAGCAAATTAAGATTATGGTTTGCCTCTGCACTTTGAGCTGCCAAGAAGTCCTTGGTTTCTTCCTCAAAGTACCAGCTCAGGTAAATCTTTGGACTTTTAGTACAAGACAAGAAAGAGTATATGCAAGCACTTGCA
Source organism: Toxostoma redivivum (assembly GCA_013397375.1). Classification (NCBI taxonomy): domain Eukaryota; kingdom Metazoa; phylum Chordata; class Aves; order Passeriformes; family Mimidae; genus Toxostoma; species Toxostoma redivivum. Next base: position 111,219 of record VXBI01000558.1, read on the forward strand.
AGCCAAAAAAATACAGAGGATTTGTCTCTTCCATCACTAAAATACTCAGCATGAGTGCCCATTGCTAGCAGCTATTCCAGCTCTGCAGGAGGTGACTGTAAAGTCTGAGGATACCTTAAGATTTACTGTGGACTCATTCTAGGAAAATAAAACAAGGAATTCTGCTAAATCCTTAAATTGCTGTCTAAAATACCTATCAGCTGACAAGCAAAATGTTACGAAAAATGTTTTAAAACACAAGTGAGTGACAGAGGAACCACAGCACAAAGAAACTGAAGCTGTGTCTATACTAGCAAATTGAATGTTCCTGGGTCCTTTCACGGGCACTGAGGCCAGCTGGCAAGGAGCTGCCTGCATCCATAACATTAAACTATCTTGCCCTCCAAAACAGGATAAGAAAAACTTACCACATGGAAACTGGTTCTGGGAGCAGTCCCTGGCCCATGGTGGTACTGAACTCTACCCAGGCTGGTTGGTATAGAGCTATCTGGCACTGGTCAAAATGTGTCAAGATCTCTGCTAAAAATTTGTGGTGTGGAGAATAGGGAGTGCTGAAGGATGTTCCTGGTACTGTTAAATGTGGTGATATAGAGGCAGCCTGAGAATTTCAACCACTGCGATAGACAGAAAGAAAAATCTCAGAAAGAGTAGGAGCAATGCCACCCTTTTAGATTCCTGGTTGGGAGCATGAGGACATGCAAGATGTGTACTTTGCCCCAAAAGCCTTGCTGGCAGGAGTCACAGCCCATGTGCATGGGTGGGCATTCACTTCCTCTGGAGTACAGCTTTGCATTTTGCAAAGAGGATTTTTTTTTTTTTTTAAGTATAGCTTTTCCTTTGACTTTGTTCAGTTTATGAAGCTGTATTTTGCTGTAATTTGCTTCCTTATTGTTCTACCCTCAGCAACTGCTGATATGTATGTACTTTCCCCTCAGTTCTTTTCCATCTTTGAATTTAATTTTCATTACAATAGATGGCAAACATAAACACTGAATAAGATAGCCACAAAATTTGTTGTGATGGAAGACATCAGTACATAGTTATTTAAAACAAAACAAATTTTAAAAACCCAAATCCCAGGAAGGATGACTCCCAGCTTCTAATGGCAGCTCCTTTTGTAAATCCGAACAATGTGAAGCAGGCTGGCCTTGGAGCTGGACTGTGGTTTCTTAACACCACATGTTCAGGGGGAATGCTCATTTCAGTTATTCTCACAACTACTCATTTCCATCACACAACTGACATTTCTTGGCAGGATTTTAAAAAACTGTATCAGGTTCCTAATCCAGTTCAAAATAGAGCCTGTAAACCGTTGTGCTGTCACAGCTGAATGGGCTGAAGACCAGCAAACAGGACATGAGACAGAGAATGGGAGGCAGGGAAGGTACCAAATATTGAGCTTGCATTGTGTTTTTAGTTGCTCTCTCCTAATGCCTGCTGCTTTTGCTTTCTGCTCCACCTGTGGGTGAAAGCATAATCTGAGGAGATAGTGAGCTCAGGCTTTCACAGCTGTTCCATTGCTTGTTTTCTTTGCACTCTCTTTCCTTCTCAGGCTTCAGCGATGGTTTGTGCAGATAGTCTCATGCTCCTGAAACTGTTTTGGCAAAGCAGTGTTTAAGCTTCCTCTTTCCAAAAAGGAATCATTCAGAAGGCAGGAGGTTTTTAGGGCAAACATCAGTTTCTTTTGCCTGTGTAAGACTGGTAGATCTGGCCAATGCAACCACCCCTTTGAAAGCAAGACCCTATTCTAGCAGGACTTCCATGATCACCCAGGTTACTTAATACACTTTTTTTAATGCATTCACCTTCACTAAAAAGATTAACAGCTATCAAATGTTTAACACAATTAACATCACTGTTGAAAGGGGAAGAACTGAAACTAGAAGAGAAGTGAGAGATTAGGGAATGCTCCTACAATTAGATTTTATCAGCTTGATTTGGTCTAATGAAAATCACTCTACAGTATTTAGGGACATGGGTAAAGCAATCATGAAGGTGTTTGCAGCTAATACCAGCTCTCAGGCATCTGAGGTGGAATTACCCAGTTTGTAGATTATCTGTGCCACAGATAAAGAGCTAGCTAGTGTCTGACATGGCTCATTAGCACTAGCACCACATGTATAAAGTGTTGCATATTCCAGAGTCAAGCTGGGTCTGGAAATAGTCCAACTACTTCCATTCAGGGCAAAGCTAAAGTTTTCTCTCTGAAAACCCATCTGGATGTGAGCTGACTGTGTACCTGTATCTATATCATATTCCCTGCTGAGCTCCTGGAGGATCATCACAATTCATCACAGGTTTAGGCACAGCCTGAAGGCGGTCATTTGGGTAATTTCAAACTTGTCAGGTCCATCTAAAAAGCCACACCCAACATGAGCTCCTACTAAGTCTAACGGGACTAAGTTGGTAAAAAGCCTTGGACCATCTTTGTTCTGTGGTCTCACAGACCTGCATGGCTCCTTATATCCATCACCCAGACTGTCTCAGCATCCTGAGGCTCCAGTGGGGAGCTGATGATATCTTGGAGGGTTTGTGAAGCTGCAGAAGATTTGAAAACCGGTAAACATACCTGAGATGGGTCAGACCAAAGTTATTAAAAGATTGAATAAGGAATTGCCTGTTGGACTGTGATGGGGAGAAGAAACTCACATACAAAGTAGCCCACAAGGGTTGGCCAAGGGTAAGTCACACTGAAACAATTTAATTTCTTTCTCTGTTTTGATCCAGCCCTGCATGTGACTCTGGCTTTTCTTGCTCCTGGCTATGGGTGTTTTGCAGCATTTGCTAAAGATGCAGAGATTAAATCACCAGCTTCAGTGCTTGGGTGGTCCTCACTGCAGCCCTCTTCCTAGGAAATGAAGTGGCTTGATGGTGCAAATTCTACCTGGCACTGACTGATCTGTGCTTCAGCAGCAACCTTTTTTGATGAGACTTTCCCAAATAAAGGGTCATTTTACTGCTCCTGGCTCTTGACTGGCTACACAACTGCAACAAGCACCAAAAGGGTTTTAGACAAATCACAACACGGTATGAGGAGACAGAAATATTTAAATAAGGTATCCAAACAACCCTGCTTCTTTCCATTAACAACTCTGTGCCTTTCCACTAATTACAATGGAGTAAGAAAGAAAATTAAATACCCTTCTTAAAGTATCTTTGAGTAGCAGTATAATTCTAAGCTGGATTTATGTAGACATTAGAGTTCCTCTATTACAACTGCATCCTACTTGTACACTAAGTAATTATTTAACTGGGAAAGGTTGTACAGGTATTGTATATGTGTTCTTCCATACCCTGAGATATTTAAATACACATTTAAAAGAAGAAAACCTACAACTCCAGACATTGCCTGGAAGAATCCAGTTAAAAGTATAGGGAGGTAATAAGAGACACACTTGTCTTCAAGTGAAAAACACTATGAAAGACTTAGCACTAATACACTGCCCCTCACATATTCTCTATATGCCATATCCAAGAAACTTCCTTCTCTGATTCACTTGAACAGTGATCAGTATTTTCCAGTCCTTCAATGGATTAACACCTTACTCATCACATACCTGAAGGGAGGCTGAATTACACTCGTGACTCAGATTTTTCTCGTACTTTAATTATACACCTACAGCAGAAATGGAGGTTTCATGACTTTGTCACTGCAGGTAATGGATGTGTCTGTGTGCTGACAGTGATGTGAGTTACCCATCTGCCTGTCTCCTGGCTATTGGAGAGAGATCAGAGTGACTCATCTCTGGGGTACAGGTCACATCAGATTCTTTGCACTGGTTTCTCCTTGTTTCCTTCCTCTTTGAATTTTGCTCTGTATTTCCATGAAAATCTGGGACAATCAATCCCATGATTACATTTTAATGCAGATTAACTGGCTCAGTCTAAGGATTTCACCTCACTGCAGATGTCAATGCACACTCATCTGTGTCAGAGCTAGCTGCTCTGGGCTCCCCTTCAGGCACTGGAGGGAAATCAGGCCTGATTCACCTTCACTAGATTAAATATCAGCATTAGCATGAGGTGACTCCTTCTGTAAAAGTGTGGGTTCTCTTGCTGACTCCTGAGACAGCCTGCAAGACTTGCTCTAGCATCGATGTGTATGCTGCAGAAAACAGAAAAGTGATGGGTGATCCATCCTGTTCCAGGTGAGTCAGAAAAATACATTTTAAGGTCTGATAAAATAACTTGCTCTCTAATCCAGACACGATCTCCCACCCCTCTCCACATGACTTATTGCACTTTCTCTTAATATATTTTTGTTGCATGGATAATATTTGGGTAGATCCACTGGATTAATTGGCATGCCAAATACAAAATGAAGTTCTTTCATGCTCACATAAAAGAACAGCTCATCTGTTAAAACAAAATGCCCTAGGCAGCCTTTCCCTCTGCCCCACCCTCAAATCAGCAGGCTTCTAGTCTAAAGTAATATACAATCAAAAATTTGTACTTGTATCAGAATAAACTGGACGCTCTTCAGTCTTAAGTCACTTTGGAAAGGTCCTCTGGACTGATACAGCTGTGCTGCTGTATCAGAGCCAAGGCTGTTCCCATTACGGTGTTGTCCTGGGTTACAATGCGAAGATGTGCCCAAAGTATGTATTCTATCACCATCTATTGAAACCAGCTGGGGCAGTGATCCTTATCTCTGTGGGAGATATTCTCTACTAATGGGCCATCTGCTAAAACCAGGTGGGGCAGCTTATCTGTTCCACAGCCCATCCTTCCTCCAGGAAGATATCGTCTGTTAACGGGCCATTGAGTCCCACTGCATAACTGATAAAATTACATCATCCCATTGTGAAATTCTCCACACGGGGGGCGGGGGGGAGCCAAACATTTCCTACCTAAATAAAAACTGAGATTTAGAACACCAAGGCAGCCCTTACTTACTAGTTTCCAGAGGACAAGGGCTACCAAACTTTTCTACAGGACCATTACTTCAACAAGACCACTTCATCTAGACCGCTACCACCACCCTAATTAGTGTCAGGTTGTATTCTGATGCTGTCAGTAGTTTGCTTTTGTACTATATACATGTATTTTATCTTTTCCCCCTTTTTATCCTATTAAATTGTATTTCTGACCCTGAGTCTCTCACCAGTTTTGCTTTCAAACCAGCATAGGTGTGCAATGGGAAAATCCCAGGAGAGCCCAGGACAGAGAAGTCTGGCACTCCCTCAGGGTATGGAGCACCCCTTCTGCAGATGGCAGGGTCTGCTGGCCCCTGCAGGGGCAGGAGGTAGCACAAGCAGGTATTAGAAAACCTTCAGAAATTGTCCGGTTAACCGACTGGAGAATAATTTGATCTTTTGATTTGCTGTGATTTCCACTTTGATGCAGCAGCCCAGAACTGCAGGCAATGTAGCTGGGTGCCCACTAGCACATTTGGTCTTTCAAAAAAATAATGGCTATTTTGCCAAGCTATAGTTTTAGAGACCTAGTTTCAAAAGATGCAGCACAATATGTTCTTTTCAGGATCTGAAATGCTCCATTGGATGGTTTCCCTGATTTTTTTTTTCATTATTTATTTTGATGTATACATCCAGTAAAAGGATGGTCTCTAATCCCAACTCTAATGCCACTGGCTGCTTCTTAAATATAATTGTATCATTAAGTGCTTTTGCTGAACAGTCCTTTTGGGAGGAAGAGAGAGAAAAAGAAAAGACTAGCAACAAATAAAAAGCCACAACATTTTAACCAAAAACATTTATAAAATCACATATAAGCCTTTTCAGGATTATAATCAATTCCAGTAAAAATAATATTAAAGAAGAATTACGGCAATTTAAATACCATTATAAAAGTGCAGCCTTTTAGACAGGTAGGTAAAAAAAGAGATAAAAAGTTCCACAGCATTCACAGTAACTTTGCTCTGAAGCCTTGGACCAAACCAAACAGTAGGTATATTTACTGAGGAACACCCAAAAACCCTCATGTGATGTGATTTCTGAAACAAAGTACCCTGAGTGTGGTGAACCCCAATGGATGCTGCTGTGCTGAGAACAGCCAGACTCGCACTCAGTGGCTTCCACTTCTGAAACATGCCACATCACCAACTTATGGCCATGCTGGTTTTGAATAAGAAGGTGTGAAAATCTACTTTTAAATCATAGATACTTGTGATGAATTTTTTGAGTGCCATTTCATAAGTATATTTATGTACGCTTTATTCCTTCTAGGCCTTTAAAAGCCATATCCAGAGCAAGATGTTCCATAATCCAACCTTCTTGACATTGCTATCCACCTCCATACTCTGGAAGAAAACATTTCTTCTTGTGTCCCTCACTTTGTGATACATGTCAGACAGTAGGATACCCATGAACTGCAGTTTGCCTCCCAATGATAGTGAAAGTTCTCAGCTTCAGCTGGTGCCCAGGGCCAGGGTTTCCCTCCCTGCTCCTGACTCCACTTCACCTTGGAAGAGCTGCAGCCCTGCCTGCTAATGATGCACTGTTCAATAGCATCAAAATAATGTTTTACAATGTGATGAGACTGACAAAGTACTTTGGCTGGCTGAGGCTGTGAGTGAAAAAACACCAAGGTGTCAGGTAAGAGCAGAGTGGGGCAGAAGGCCCCCAGATCTTTACATCTGACATCTGAAATTATACCCTCCAGGGCTTCATCCTGACAGGAAGGGCAGGAGCTTGTGCACAGAATTTTTCAGGAATGTCTCCATTAGTTTTAATGACCAGGCATAATTGCAGCACAGATTTTGAACCAGGTACCTGGAAAGTTTTGACAAGCTCTATCAAAACTTCTGCAGTTCTTCTCAAGGACTAGCATTACAATAAATGTCATTCTCTAGTTTATAGTTCTAATCCTGGAGCAAGAGCTGACGATTGTTAATTTTATGCTTTCTTTCTTTCTGCTTACTCATTATGTCAGCATATTTCATTTCTGCTACACTTTCTGAAATCAATCTTCATTTTAATGTATAGCTCCCTACTGCCTTTTTTTTCCCAGTAAACAGATGAAGATTTAGTGTTGGCCTCTAACACACTGAATCCATTTATGATAGTTTACATAATCAGATTTTCAGTGCACTGTAAATCCATCTTTAAAGGCTTACATTGCTCCAGGACTAAACTGGTTAAGTTTCTGAGTTGTTTTTCATAATTTTTGTACAAGTCACCATTTTGAGGAACAGTTAAGATGCTATTTTGGTGGGGCTTTAACACCTTCTATGTGCCATTGATTATTCTTTCCCCAATGGGGAATTTCTACAAATAATGTTGTATTTCAGAGTAGCAACTACTTTGGTAATAAATATCTTCCAAGCTACTAAATGTCAAACTTTCTTGCAGCAGTAGGATAATTCATCTCTTGAATATAGTGGTTTACTTTTGCAATTAAACAAAGTGATGACATTTCACAGGGAGGGACAAGCAAAACTAGCCAAAACCTTAACATGCAGATGGGTGGTGAATCTATGAAGCAGCTCTGATGGGAAGCAGATATATGCTTCTACAGGATGCCCATGGATTTTCTTCAACCTATGGCACCCTGCTTTTAAGCATCAGGACTAACAGGAGCAAGCCCAGGTAGAGGGCAGTGCAGTCAAGGTTCTGAAATGGTCCCTTCCTGCCATGGAGAACCAGACTTCTTCAAGCACAGTGGTTTACTCTGCTGTGTCCTTTGCCAGTGGGCCACAATAGCAAGGTGTAAGCCCAATGGAAGGGCCTGGCAGCCACTGAAGCAGACACCAGAAGAGCCTTCCCAATTTACCCAGGGATGTGTTGCTTCCCTGATGTGGGTTTTAGGAGGCTTCAGCTGAGTCATGGCTCAACAGACACACGTGTGACTTTGCCAAGAAGAAATTGGAGGGTGAAGCCCCTCAGCAGCTGCCAGCCAGGCTGCAGCATGGAGACACAGCTGGGGATTGCTTAAATTTGCAAGGGTGGGTCTGACCAGCAGCTTATTCTTCCCTAAAACCTGACTTTTCACCCTCTCCAGTGTGAGGACAGCTCTACAGAAATGCAATCCATTACACAAACTGAGTTTATAAATTGATTGCATGCATCAACAAAATTTTCTCTTAAGGACACACGTTGACTTTGGTTCATACCTTCTCATATAAAGCAGACTCAATACCAGCCACTTGAACTTGGTTTATAATTGGGATGTTATTAATCATTTTATAAGCTGAACTGATGTGGAGAGTGAGAAAATTGCACTAGGATGTAGCTTGTGAGTGTAGACAGATGCCAAATACAAAGTGTCCAAGTTCAAGGCTGGGAGATAACAGCTTTCCAATGCCACTGCTGGCTTCAGTCGTTCCCTGAGATAGCATTACCTTGCAAAACTAAAGGTGAAGGAGCAAACGATAATATAGATTTAACTGGAGCAAATCCAATATAATTCAGCTACACTTGGGTATCATTTTGTTTATCATATGCCAATACACAAGACTTAATCTAAACAGCCAGACAAATGTCTATTTTAAAACATTTGGTCCAGGTAAAGCCCTAGGTTTGTCCTGGAAATTTATTTTAAATGCATTGAATTGCCTAGATGAGGAGCAAACCGGGAAAAGAAACAGGTGGTTTGGAAGGGACAGAAGAGAGGAGAGAACTGGAAGTCTGAAGTGAAAGTTTGGTGAAAATAAGTCAAAATGTTTGCACCCCTGAAATACTCTGAATGAGAAAAAAAAAAAAAAACAACAAAGCCACATAGGCTTTAAAGGGTTCAGATGGCTCATGTGGACAGCAAGCATTGCCTATGGCTGCTGTCCCTGACACCCTGATACTAACTGCATGATGATAGTTATGGGACTTTGGAATGAGTTTTTTCTTTTAAAACTTAGGAACAAACCCACAGGTTAAAAACTGTGGCCCCAGCACATTATTAAAGTTATGTTGTTAAACTCTTCAGAGTTTGGAATTGCTAGAAAGAAGCACATCTGTGCTCTCTGTGCATGTCCTCTGTTGAGTGGCTTTTAACCACACACACGGGTCACACCAATAGCCCAAGCTCTGCTGTGCTGGACTTTCTCTGCTGTTTGACTTCCAGACACCTGTTCCCTGTAATTATGGGTTGTGGCACTCTGCTGAGTTTAGCAGGGCGAGCAGGTAAGAAAATTATCTGGGAAGTACCTGCTGAATTTACAGAGCTCTCAGGGCTGAATGGCCTCGTAGCTGTTGAGAGTTAAATTGGTCTGCTAGATACAGACACAAATTCTTCCTAAAACCTCAAGTAGTTTCTTTCGCTGGTGTCTGGGACTTTGGCCCTAGAACTGAAAATTAAAAAAAAAGAAAAAAAGAAAAAAAATATTGCTTAATTGAGAGTAATATGATCCTTATCAACCAGGTAGAGCAATATCATGAAGCAAAGGAGAAGGTCAGCACCCAGCAGTCCCTGATCTGCCCTCTTTAGTGCCCTGTTTTATATGTTAAGCCATAAATTTGCCCTTACAGAACAACATCTAAATTTCTCCCTTGCATTTGTTCAAACTGGATGTAACTTTTTTCTCTGTCTGTGGAATGTGAACTGTACTGAGGAGTAGTATGTTACTGCTGAGGCTGTGCATGCTGCATTCAGGGTGGTTGTGTGCTGCCCTAAGGGAGCTGCGGGTTGGTGGGGTCCAGGTGGAAATTTTGATTGCTCACTCTACCTCATTTGCTGGAGTTGTTTTCCTGTTAGGGAGTTGTGTGTTATTTGAGGTGGTCTCTGGAGGATTCTTCAGTGTGATTGGGGTGTAACACCTGGAAAAGACCCTCTGCCCACAGAATCAGAGGAGTTCAGAGGTACTGAGATTTTTTTATTATCTGTTCGTGTCAGGAGTGTTTCTAACCAGATATGGATCTGAGCTAGATTTCCAAATTCATATACACTTGAACTTAAAAGTAACTCAAATCAGGCTGCACGGTCAAGGACTGAATATTCAGTCATGGTTGTAGACAGGGTTGAATATACAAGTTCTTTGAATCAAGGAAGAAGAAAGATGGGCTTGGATAAAAACATGTGTATGCAAGAGAGAAAAAAAATAATTGATGTAGTTGGAAACTGTGTTGTGCAACTCTGGGTTCATCCCTGTTTCCAGCTCCAGCATGCATAAAAAGGGTGTTCCCAGCTTTCCAAAAGATGCAGGCACAGTGTGTTCATAGATTTGAATAGTTACTCTTTTCAGAGTACTCCAGCTGAACGTCCTTAAGGTTAGGCTCCTCTTGCAGAGTTGACACAAGGGGACTGGGTGCCCTTGGGGATCCCTAATAAGCTGTGTTTACTGTGAAGCTGCTAGGTGCAATCTCAACTGCCCAGAAAATCAGAGCTGGAAGGAAGGAAGGAATGTGGGAAGGAATTTACCCTGTAGTGTAAAATGTGGATTTTGGTAAGGGAAGCACCATCAGTCATTGCCTAGTGAGAATGAATGTATTCCTGATACAGCAAAAATGTAGCAGACTCTCTGGTATAATGACAACAAAGCAACGGCACCTTCTTATAGGAAGCACCTGAAAGGACTCAGGCTGCAGCTTCCGAGGATGCAGCTCCCTGTCTGGGAAGGGGCTCACTCAAAATTAAATATCTGCCCTGAACACACAGAGAGGAAGTTGGTGCTGAGTGAGGGATGTTCTGCTGGCAGACTAGGTTTAGAGCTCTTTCTTACCATGTGTATGCTGAAACACCACATGTACATCTTGAAAAGCCTGTTCTACTTAAAAAAGAAAGAAGAAAGAGAAAGTGTAAGCTGAATGTCTTCCACATACACTCTGTTAGGTTCTCTAATCAGATGACTTGTTGGTCAGCAACAGACTACAATATCTAAAACTTAAATCAACTACTATTGGGCTATATATTTTAAGGTAGAAAGCTGACATACAATCAGGATTGACAAACCAGTCCTTGGACCCACTCAATCAGAAGTACATCTAACAACAGATTCATGGCAGGAATTTCAAAAGAATGAGATAAAACACAGTCAGTGTGAAGGCATATGTGCTGTTTCTGTTTGCTGAGCCCTTGAGGTTCCTCTTTTTTCCCCAGACAGAAGATTATAAAATTTAACATTTAAAGTGGAAGTGGCAGTGCTCCTGTAATTTCTTGACACTTTAAGATGTATGTGTAAATGTGATTTCTTAATTAACAATGAAGCTGAGCAGTTTGCTGAAGACATCTCAGTAGAAAGTTTCTGAAGTTGTATTTATAAACAAATTGCAAATCTATTCAAATCCATAATTATCTGTCACAACTGATGAGCACTGAAAATATCTTCCAAGATATTGTTAATCTTTCAGAGCTCCTGGAGCTGTGCGTTGTTATAGCTTTGTTACTTCAAACAGAGAATGTTTATATGAAGTTTATATTCACCACGTGGTTCTGTGAACTAGATTTAAGTGAAACAGCAAATTCTGTGAAAATGTGATGAAGTCTGGAGAGCTGGTGAAAGCATGCTTGCACAGACAGCATAGATCCAAGTGTGAGACATCCTGTACACTCCTGAGGGATGTTCCTTAACATGAATGGCAAACTGAAAATGCTGGTTGGCTGCCTCAAATGCCAGCTGTGCCCACAGGCTCATCTCTCAGCACTTCCTACCCCGGAGAACTTCAAAACATGCTGAATAAGCTGTGAGCATCACCCTTTGTAGTTCTGGCAGAGAAGCTGGGGAGTGGGAAGGAGACTGCATCATACCAGCTCCTCCATATGTGGGTTATAGCTGGGGCAGCCCTGTGGAACCCGAAGCATGCCAAGCCACTCCAGAAGGATCAGTTACACAGTCATCAGAGTTTTGACATAATTTCATTATATTTTTTGACTACTATTAGTATCAAGAGCAAAAATGCTATCCCAGCTCTTGGATTTTTGACTGACATGAAGACTGTGAGAGGGGTGGGTGCAGCTGGTTCCTGGTATCCTGCCCCAGTGCTCCTCAGCAGAGGGCCTGTTTGTCTTTTCTTTCAGGATAGGTGTTTGAAAGATACCTATCTCTCAATTTCTTCCAATCTGCATAATGTCACACCTCTGACACCACAGCCACCCCCAGACACTCTGAGCCATTGACCAGACACGTGTCTTGCTCAGTATGCCACGCCTGTCACACCAGAGTTCCCTTATACCCTGAATTAGAAGGTGGTGAAAATATGGCTGCTGGTCCAGCAGCAACAGTGGGAAATATGGAGAAGTGATGCAGCATGGTTTGATCCTAACATTGAGCCTGGAATGGCCCATGTCAGTTCTGGGATCTGAGCATCCATCATGTAGGAACTTTGTTTCAGGAGCTTTTAAGTAGCTCACACTAGTCACATGTGCAATATGGGACTCTCCAATATATTAGCTTGAAGACTGCCAAAAAATAGACTCTGAAATATATTAGTGTGTATTTTAAAATGGAGTTACAGAAAAAACTGCATCTCATAACAATATTTCTGACAGATATATTCCTCAATTAATGCTGTTTGGACTTGCAGTAAAAAAGTGAAAATGCCAGCAAAATCTCTTTCTGTGACTTCACTCTTAAGATTTTGGATAGTAAAATAATTCAACATTTCGAGATAATTTCCCCCAACTAATCCTTGGCTTTGAGTATGCCATAAAAAAAAAAACATTCCAGTGTGTTCAAATAATGGGAACTACTGATGGGACTCAGCATCAAGGATGACATGCAGTTTTATCATGCTCCCACGTAGCCTGCTGAAGATAATAAAAAGAGACTACTCCAACCAGAAATTTTTGTCCATCTCTAGTGTTTAAAATAATGATCTCAAAAATTATCCTGAAGGCTCAAGGATGGTAAAGACCTTTGCATACAATAAATATTTTAATAGCTCGTTTATCAAATTTATTCCTGGCAGTCAATACATACTTTTTTTTCCCTCTAAGTTTCTTTTGAACCATGGTTATATTTATTTTGGGATGAGGACAACTGCATGATACTTCTTCATTCTTGGGATTACAGTCCAATGTAGCAAATGAAACACTAACATTAACCGTAGTGGCAGACTTTGCTCATCCTTTGGTTCAACTCCTGCTCTAGGCTGAGAAGTATAATCTTTCCCTTAAGCCCTCGAGGTAGCAGCCAAACCGTGGAACCTCTGATTTGTCAGACTGAGCCCCCAGCCTTGCCCAGCTCTTCCTGTGAGAGGGGCAACGTGGCACCCCCAGCACTGCACAGCTCAGAGACAGCACAATGGCAGGAGGAGGGAACTGAGGTCTTTGCAGTGCCGGAGCATAAGACATTTGTTCCATGAGGCAAATGTGGGTTTGTGGTTCAGGAAAACTTTTGGGACCTGGCTTTCTATCCCCTGGAGTTTTTAACTGTAAACCAAAAAGCTATACACAGAATTGTTTGGAGAAAAGGAGTTGAAGTCTTAATTTTAGACTAAAAATTGCATTTCCAGATGGAGTTCGTAGATTTGTGACCTAAAGCTGTGGTGTGTATTAATATACTCGAGATGGTGGTGATGCCTCAGTGGCACAAGCTTGTTTTGCAGAGAGACCAAAGCAAGGCTGAAATGAGCCCTCACTGAAGGCAGCAGCACAATTCCTGTGGTACTCAAGGACCTGAGATTTTCTTTAGGAATGGAGGTGGATGACGTTCAGAGGTGAACAAAGTTCAGAGATGATTAACAAAGTTCAGAGATGACTGAAGTTCTTAGTCATGTTTCCAGCAAAGCACAACTTCCTCTGGCTAATCCCCAAGGCAGCACTGCATCTCTTGCAAAGGCAGCCCTGCCTGAGGGAAAACTCCTACCCTTCCTGTCACCTCTGCTTTCCATCCCTTGGGGATGAGTTCAGGGGTGCTGCCCAAAGTGGGACTCCAGAGGCAGAAGGAGAAGGATGCGGCAAAGAGCAACTCACAACACCTCTGCCTTTCCCACCTGCAAAGCCAGGGTGTGTCAGCTTGCCTCACCACTTCTTTCAGCCCATGAGTGGGAGCAGAGGGGAATCTCAACCATCAGCCCCATGTCTGACTCACAAAGTGGGGGAGCCCCTTGTCCCAGGCTGCCAGGTGGCAGGGGAGGGAGCAGGATCCCAGGTAGTGCTGCGAGGCACATGAGGCAGGAACATTTATATAGGTCGTGTTGGTTCATAATTACTTGGAGGACAAGAGAGCGTACATGGGAGGGAAAGGACAAAGCAATAATGCTTTGGAGAGGAGATGGATTGCATTCTCAGGCAATTAGCAAGGGCCAGAGTCATCCTGTGGCTTCACCTTCACCAGCAACAATAAAAAAGGCAGTGGTGTAGCCACTGCCAGCACCTCTCCATCACTCTTTGCTGCTCCTGCATCTTCTCCTTCTGCTAAAGCAGCTCTCTCCATGTGCTGAGTCAGATGAGAGAATGTAACTCAGCAAAAGGCTGTGTTTTGGTGTTTGTTGTTTTGGTTTTTTTTTTAAACCCAGTAGGTATTTTTCAGCCAGATCAACTGTCTGAACAGGTTTGCTCTAAGGCTGTGCCAGCACAGCAGAAGCACTGGTACAGATTGAGTATGGAGAGAGTCCAGCTGAGCCCACAGCACACACACAGAGATAACCCCGGGGTGCTACACTTCCAGAACAAAAGCCAGTAACTCTGGAAAACTAATGCCCCTCTCATGCACATGGGAAAGAAGCACAAAGCTGACCCTCAGAAAAAAGTCTTTACTTATCATATTTTTATAAATATGTTTTAACTTTTTGAGTCTGGCAACTATATGGTTTGTATGCCTTCCACCTATCATAGATTTTTCATTCTAATTACATGAGAGCTATCACAAGAGGACAATGCCTGCAAGGATGAGTAAGGAATGAGGAAATTGACAGTAAAATAGCCACAAGACGAAGAAGGGCAGTGAATTCACTGGGAGTGAAATGCAGGAGGGACAGGTAAGCAAACAGGATGACTGGCAGATTTTACTGTGAGGATGGTAGGGGTCCATCCCCACCACAACTTTATTGCTGTTGGCAATAGTTGTAAGTCCTGTGTTGCCCCTGTGCTGGGTGTGGCCATTGGCCTAGGGGCTGCAGCAGGAAACAGCCACCTGCACACCACTCCTGTAGAGATACTTCCTCCTGTCTCCAAGTTTGTCTTGTTAGCATTCTCTGGAAGTTCAGGGCTAAAGGTACAGCTCTGTCTCCCTATTTCCTTCTGTAGGCTTGTGTATCCTCTGTCAGTTGCACACGTAGTTCCCAGAACATGCTCCAAATTCAGCATTTACAGCCTACTAATTTCCCTGCAAGTTTCCTTGATGGAGATGCAAACATTAATTGACCAAGCACTTTGATACCCGAGATAAAAGTTTGCCTTACCTGCTGATTTTTCCATACCTGTACGATTGCAAATTTTTCTTCCATCTTTAGGATCACTGGGCCATTGCTTTAAGTGGGCTCTATGGTGCATTCTCAGCCTGGTGCTGGCCCACAGCCACAGCAAACAGAAATGCTCTAAAGAGTGGCCACAACCAGACTATTGAGCTCAGCACATCATCATGAAGGTGTGCAGAGCTGGACAGGGGGCTGAGTTTGGGGGGATGTCCCCTTCCTTCCCATGTCAAGGTATGTACTGCCCTAAGGATGCAGGATGTGGCTCCATAGAGAGTGGGGAGGATGGACAGGGAGAAGCTCTGGGAATGAGGAGAGGAAGCACATGGGGCAAGCATGGGAGCTGGGGCAAGGCTCACAAGGGAAGGGTGTGATCTGGGGCATGACAGGGGTAGAACAGTCTTTGGGGAAGAGGCAAGAGACCCAGGGAGGGAGACTGGAGTGTGGAGTGTTGGTGTGGGATGCTATGGGTGAGAATGTTTGGTGGGTTGGTGGTGGTTTGAGGGGGGCGAGAGGTATAAAGGGCCTGTGGCATTCAACAGGAGGGTCTGTAACAGAATCACCCAGGCCAGAGACCTGAGGGAGAAAATTTCCCGGCCTTAGATCCAGCAGCAGAGTGGTTTCAATGGATTGTAACAAGTTTTCTTCACTGGGAGTTGCCACTTCAGATGTTGCAAGGCCCTTGGCACTCACCCACACACACTGCAAATAGGAAGCCATCCTGTCTGTGCTGGAGCCCAAGCCTTGTTGTCTGCAGGCAGTGGAGAGAGAGTAGAGGGCAGGAAGAGGCTCTGCAGAGCGTTGGGATGGTGCCATTACAGCTGCCAGCCCTGTGTCATGCAGCTGTGGGATGCCTGTCACAGGTGGAGGCTGAATGCACAGTAAGGACTGTGGGGGGGCTGTCACCCCCGTTGGGACCTAGTTCCAGGCATGAGGACTGTACAGCACTGGCCTGACCTCTGCTGTCACCTCCTGACACTAATCACCCATTCTGTGGCTGATTTCTGGACCCAGTCCAGGATTTTGTTCGTTTTGGAGGAATTGGCAGGTTTTGAAACTGCAGCTTCCTCACTTGGATGGGTGATGAGATGATGAGGATGACAACTGTGCTGGAGAGAGGGATTTAATGCACCCTCCCAGTACCTCCCAGCACTGTATTAGTCACAAAGGTCATATCTTTTAACAGACAGAGCTGTAGTGTGTGGCAAATGGATCACATGTTACCAGCTTCTTGTTTCCACTATAATTCATGCTAGAAGGGAAGTACTGTAGTGTCAAACAATTTCTCTGGGACCAGAGGTCTCAAGGCAGGGAGTGCTGGTTCCATCCACTGGTTAACAAAACAGGAAGGAGAGGAGGGAAGCTACCGAAAGATTTTGCCTATATAAACTATTTACTTAAATTCCCCAAGGGGATAGAAGAGTGCAAAGTGAAGCAAGAACTACTCAGAGAAACTTTTCTCTTATTGCCTTTGTATTTACAAGGAGAGAGCTCTTGCAGATCCTTTCCTATGAGAGCTTTCTAACCAGACCTCTTCAAATCCCATGTTGGGCATCCATGTGTTACTGCCTGTCTACACAAGCTAGAATTGCCTTAGTAGTGGGAATGAAATGAGAAAACTCAGTTCCTAAGGAGCAGGTCTATAGGGCAAAGGCTTGGGTTGCTGCCTGAGGAAGAATTGGCAGCAGCCACCACAGCTTGGGAAGAGGTTACCTCCCTGGTGGTGGTACAACTGTTAGTGCTGCTGTGTGGTAAATGAGATCAGAGATCTGAGCTGGCTGGAAGAGATTTTTTTTTTTCCTCCTTTTAGCTGGGTGAGTTTTCAGCCAGATCAGTTCCCTGGGCCAGTTCATGGTGCAGCTGCATAGCTGCATGTTGACTTGTGATGGCATGATATGAAGACAGCACAAAAATAGACTGAAGGCACAGATGGGAGAGACTCTTTCAATAGTGCTCATCAGATGCAGCATGAATGACCTCTGAGGCTCCTCCTTCCCAACACTTAACAAAAGCTCTATTAGGCAATGTCTTCAGCAATCCTGAGGCTTTGCACTGGGGAAGGTTTGCTCTTCTTCCAACATCTGTCTTCATATGCCAGCTTCCCCTCTCCATTGAATATGAGCAAGAGGAGCAGATGTGATAAGGAAGACAAACAGGAGGATGGATTTTGAAAAGGTGTTTGAGACCCACAGATGTAACCTCCTGCTGCCAAAATGCATCCTTGAACAGTGGGGATCAAGGACTGCTCTACGTGGAGAGGCCCAGCTTTGCAAACTGGGTGTCTGAGCAGTATGCAGGGGAGCAAACATAATATAAAGGTTCACACAGAGATGTCAAACTGCAGTGTCAGAAACAAACTGCTGCAAGTTTTTTTTTTGCATCTCAATAGTGAAAAGAAGAAACAACTTGAATTGCTGAGGGCTAGTGGCATCAGGCTGAAGAACAGTTCTTCATGAAGGGCGATGTGTCCATCTGTGCATGCATGTCCTGGATACACTGGAAGAAAACTAAGAAATACTAATAAATTGTGTGAGAAGGTATATTTCTCGGGTCTGAGAGGCTGGTTTCCTCACAAGCAACATGTTTTACACTAATATTTTTTGACCCCTAAGCTGAAGGACGTTTTCAGGAAGCTGCTTGCTTGTGCATTTCCCAACGCACAGCTGACGTGAACAGACATGGCACATCACAGCCTGGAATGATTTCCAGTCTCGGTGCAGGTCAGCAGCTATGCCATGTCTACAGAGCAATTTGGCACACTTGTAGTTAAACCCAGTTAACCAGATCAGCTTCTTAAAATTATTTTTTTTTCAGCACTCCAGGAAAAGCACTCTACTTCAGCTAAAAGAATAAAAGACTCTTCTCTCAAAATACTGATCACAATATATGCACTTATTGAGAAACTTCATGTAGGAGTTGTAAACAAAACAATCAAGATCAGTCCTTCAGGAAAACACAACCTCAGAACAGGAAAGGCTTATTTCAAGGTCATTACCAAAAATAAATGTTGTCTGTATGAGAAAAAAATTGTGGTATTTAGGAATATGCCCTAGAATGTGAAGCATTCTTCAGTTCTGTGAAGAAACATATTTATTTTGCTGATTATTGCTGATGGAATAGTGCTTTGAGTAACTAATGAATAGTGGTTCCTTCCACTTGGATATTTCTTAACCCCACATACCCTTAAGGAAAATTGAAACTCTTGGCCTTCTGGGGGGCTTTGCACCTTGCCTTGGGGCCATGACTCTGTAGCATTTCACTACTAGATTATATCACATTTGAAGTGGAGGCAACTCTGCTTATTTGAAAGTCCTTAATAAAAAGATTGAAAAAAATAACTGTGCTGTGGGCAATATCTACATTGTAGTTATTATTTAGGATATCATGGAGAGTCTGCAAAGGAATATCTCTGAATTCAACATTTTCTTGGATTCAGTCAGAACCGAAATAATTTGGATCTGGTTGATAGATAACTAACACAGATAAATTGCAAATTCTGCCTGTACAGACTCACCTGTGCCATGTCTCCTGTTATCTTGGAGATATTCTTTGACCCTGAAACTCCTCACTTAACTGCTTGTCTTTCTGTCTCGAGGGCTTGGTCCGCTGGAATTGGTGGAAGCTTTGCTCCTGATTATAGTGAGGCATGTCTGGGCTCAGCCCAAGCATTAATGGAGTTGAAACTGCAGCTTTTCTTCTGCCTCCTCATCTACACCTTTGGACTGCAGTTTAACTGTCCTAGTTTCATCCAAACCCCTGACTTCACCTCCCGCTGTGCTGCATGCTGCCACCTTAGCTCCCTTTGGGATCCCTGTATTTACTTGAGTCTATCTTATCTATTTTCACTCCGGTAGGAAGAGCTGTGCTGGTTTGGATCATCTAAACCCCGCCTTCAACAGGGCTGTAACCAGATTCGTATCTATCAGTTACTGCAGTTTCCAGCTATTTTCAGCTCAGAGGATTTCCTGAACCTGCTGTGGTTTGCCTGTGGCATGGACCCCTCCAAACACTTGAGTGAGCATGTAAGTTCCTTGCATCCTCAGGGTGCTTTGGAAAGGACCAAAGGTCCACTGCCTGCTGCATGACAAGCCTCTGCCTTCTGTTTGCTTGGAACTTGGTTCCTACCAGCTTTGTGAGCTGGTCCCTCATTGTCCTGGGGACATAACCAACACTCCATCCCTATCCACTCTCTCTGAGTCATTAATGATATCACAGCTTTCCCTGCACTGTATCCCACATCTCATACCTTTTCCAGCTTTAGAAGTCCTATTCTCCTGCACTGTTCCTTGTACAGAAGTTGTGTCACACCTTTGCTCACCCTGTTACTCTTCCTGAATCTTTTCCATCTCTTCTCTATGCTTTTCAAGGGCCCAGAACTGCACTGAGCATTCAAGGTGCAGATACAAGATGGATTTATATAGCAGCACTACTATATTGGTTTTTCCTTTTGTAGTAATCCCTAACATTTATTTATGCTTTGACTGTTGCAGAGCAGTGATTTTATATTTCCAAGAAAACGTCTACAGTAGTTCAAACAAGGATTCCCTCCTGAGTAGCAGCAGAAAGCATGGAAAACATTATTTATATGTGAAGCTGAAGCTGTTTCTCCTTAAATGCATTCATGGCTTTACACCTGCCTACACTGAATTTTATTTGCCATTATTTGGGCTGGTCATTCTCTCCCTTAAGATCTTCCTGAGGACTTCACCATCTCCCCTCGTATTCCCTGCCAATAACTTTGTATTTATACTTTGTAAGTTTTTGATCTCCCTGCTCACCTCACCTTGCATTTCTCTGCTCTGGCTTCCCTCTCCTGCTCGCATCTCTGCCTTTTCCTAGCTTTCACCTCTCCAAACACTCATAGTATCCTTCAGATTTCTTCCTTGGACCCATCATCCTTCACATTTGTTGTCTGAAGCCTACACCATCCAGGACAGCCATACTCTTTTTTTTGTACTTTCTACTTTGCCACATGGTTGAAATTATGTCAAAAGAGTTTGTACCAAACCTCCAATGTCTGAAGGGAGATCATCCCTGCTGCAAGG
This sequence comes from Toxostoma redivivum, assembly GCA_013397375.1. NCBI lineage: Eukaryota > Metazoa > Chordata > Aves > Passeriformes > Mimidae > Toxostoma > Toxostoma redivivum. The sequence goes on from VXBI01000558.1 coordinate 131,506, forward strand.
GAGACAGAGAGAGGACAGGATGCTCCTGCCAGGCAAACGAAGAAATATTTAGGAATTTCCAAAATGAGTAATGATATAATTTTTATTTTCTGAAAACTATAGAAAATAAAATTGTGGGTTTTGTTAACAGGAAAAAGAGAATTTATTAGCCTTTTTTGACCCTAGTGGTTAGCCAAAATTTGGACTGTTTCAAATCCTAGCTGTTTATTTACAAAGAACAGGCATTGCTTTCTTTGATTAATGAGGAAACACTTTGTTTGCAGCTCCAAGCTCTTTTCCAGCAACTGCTGCCTGCAGTCTGTACTACCCGGCATCTCGCAGCAAAGCACTTTGCCAGCGCAGCTTGGCTCCCTCAGAAGACTTGTGTAATGTGCCTGCCTTTTGGATGGTGGATCCTATTGTTCCTGATAGTTTATAGTTCCATAAGGAAGTTAGTGGTTCCCTGTTACCTAATGAGAATGAATAAGGCTGCAATACCTTCTGTTTCCAACAAGCTCCAACATGATTTACGATGGAAGGAACTCTATGATGGAAGGAGCCAGTGGTCTTCCAGTTGTGTTGCTTTTTTTAGAGGAAATACTCATCTGAAAACTCTTATTTATTTCACTACTTTCTTTCACTAGAAAAGGACAGTTCAGGCATGCAGTCTTCATACCAGCTCTCTGAAGTCCTAGCAAAGTCAAGCCTTGCTGTAATAATAGCATGGAATTCCACCACTGGATGCAATGTTAGCCAGCCTTAAGACTTTCAGAGATTAACCTGCTGGTCAAGCTTCTCTGTTGAAAAGTTGAAAGTAGTACATTGCATCTTTTCTTGTTTTCAAGGGTCTGTAAGTGGACTGTCTCTCTAATGAAAAGGTTAGGGAGACAAAGAGTTAATTTGGAAATCTGAGTTGGCTTTAATGACATTCAGAATTTTCTTCACCTTTTTTGCACTACATAAAAAACTTTCAATAGGTCTTTGAAATTCCAAAAAATGCATGTGGCAACAACTGACTTCAGCTCCTGGCTCCAAACCTTTCTTTCTTCTCCATGTTGAAAGATCTCTTGGTCCTTTCTAGTGATTTTTCTCATGGGGATGATCTCTCCCTCCATTCAGACTGGTCCATACTGCAGTTTGGAATACATCTGTGAACACCTGAGGTGATGTAGGTCTGAGCAAACCTCCTGTAGCCTGTTCACATTTTGATAATGTTGCCCAACATCACTGCTCATAGCCCCACTCAAACACAGCCTTACAGACCAGCCAGGTACTACCACTGCAATTCCCAATCTCTGCATGGTGTAGCCCAACTCATTGCATAGCAGGAAGGGTAGCATCTCTTCCATAATCCAGGGATTTTTTGTTCAATGCCCAGGCTTTTCCTGAGCTATCTGCTAGGAAGACATGCTCTCTGCTCTTCTTCAAAAGAAACAGCAGAGAGAGTTTCTAAAGCAGCCTTCTGCTGCATATTCTCCACTGCAGAGGACATAAGTGCTTTTTCTCAAGAGACAGCGCTGCTTTTCTTGTTATGGATGCTGCTTCTCACACTTCACTTTATGAGAGGGCATCTTTTCAACTTAAGGTGTGTGTAAAGAGCAAAACCAAAGAAGTCCTCCCAGTTGTGTGAGTGATGTTACAGCCTGCTACCTTCCATGGCAGCACAGCAGCTTTACTCTGGTGCGTATCAGCACAAGGGTAAAATGCCCATGGGCAGCTCAGTGAGCTGTTACAGGCACCTGAGAGCTTTCTCTCAACTGTAACTTTGGTTATGATGCCTTCTTAGGTTTCTCTTCACCTTCAGCATCTCAAAGAGCAATTGTCTGTCCAGGGAGAGAGTGTCCCAGGCTCCCTAACACAGAGATGCTCTGAAAGTGTGGTGCTTTTCCACATAATAACCCAACAGTGAGACCTGGGCAGGTTTCTGCATATATCAGATGTGTAAGCTCATGGTTAACACAGGCTGAGACAGTGTTCAATGTGTCAGGATCTTCTGGGCAGCTGGAGGCGAGCACGCACAACCTTGCTAAATCCCCAAAGGCTCATGAGCTTCTCTCAATGGCTCTTCAGTGCATTCTCTGTTGCTAGGCCCAGGCTGATGGGAACAGGAGAGAATGGGAGATGTTGCCTATGGAAATGCACTTTTTGTGCAGAAGCTGTTTATGTCTGCCTTCCCCACTGTCTTGCAGCTCTTTGACTCTTGTGGTCCAAGAGCCTCCAGGTACATCTCAGACCTGAGTGGTGTCATCTTTTCTTTAAAGTTTTGTAACAATGAGAGACACCACACTACAAAAGAAAAACACCAACTTGAACTAGTACAGGCCAAGGACTTATGATGAAACTACTCCTTTTATTGGATAATTTTCACAGTCCTTGCTGCAAATGTGAAAATGCTGGATGGCTTGTAACGTGTTAAGTTCATACTACAATATACTTCGTTAGAAGCTAATTATCTTGCCTCTCAGATGTAATTAATTGAAATTACCTATGGAATATGTAATATAAAAAGTTGCAGTTTCCAAAAAACAAGTGTTAATACTTTATGCAGATATTTTTCATTGCACTGGCTAGTTTGTCCTTAATCCAATAATAAACCTTTAGTTGTTCAACTCTGAAAAAAGTTTTTTGGTATCAAAAAGCTGACAAAATTCAGTGTTTGTGAGTGGAGAAGTAGTTCTGCTTTGATAGATTCAGACTCCACTAATGATTAGCTCTTGGTATGCAATAATTTACACCTTGTCTAAACAGGAGTTTTAGCAAAATTTGGCTTTGCATTTATAATACTTGGAGTAATTTGCAACATTATAGCCTTAAATAGCAACTCTTAGGTCAAACCCCTACATATGTATGTTTTATTTCAACCAGACAAATCTGCTGCAGTTTGAGCAGCAGCTCAACCCAAAGCAGAGGCCAGCAGCCCACAGCAGAGGGTGAGAGGGGCAAAGGACTGCATCAAGCACTCAGGTAAACAAAATGCTTGTTAATCTTTGCCCTCAGCATGCAGCAAGCATGAGGGAGCGAGCTCTCATCTGGGAGTATTTGGAGAGAAGTAGCAAACACACTATAAATTAACACCCTTGTTGACTTAATGAAAGCCTTCCTGCTTTAACAACCTGCCAGGCAGGGGTATGATTGATCTGTCTTCCCAGCAGTGCTCCCTACCACAGAGGAAATCTGTGTGCGTGTAAAGGATGGCTGGAAATGAGCAGTGAGAGCAGCTGTCCCACCCAAAGGCAGGCCATGTCCCCAGCAGCCTCCACAGCACTGGGTTCACTGAGTGCTGCACCTGTGTGTGAGCTGCCACCACAGGAGATCTGCCTCCAGCAAGGACATAGCTGAGATTTATTAAAAGGATCTGTGGTTTAAACAAATCATAAATAGCCTCAGTGCACTCTGGTTCAGTTGGACTCAGCTTGCTCTTTGCCTCTGAAGCTTCTTGTTACCAGGACCCTGACTACAAAGATGTGGCTCCTTTCATGTGGTGTCCTGCCAGACTGGGTCACAAATACTGAGAGCACAGGTCTACTCCCGTGTCTGCCACTGGGCCCTCCTCTGCATCTCTGTGGGAGACATCAGTCCCTCTTTTTTTATTATAAGGAATTCTTTGCAGTGAATTGCTAAACGACTCAGCATCTAGGCCATCTGGGAGACAATTATAAAGACAATTGCTCTGTCACCTTTCTTGTGCCTCTTCTGTGGATCTGCTTGTATAATCCCATTGAGGGCTTTGGACTAGAAGATTGTTTTGTTATAATCAATTACAAGTTTGCTAAAAGTGAGTGTCTTACTGTTGCAATTTTGTATTGAGGGATGCTGAGAGGTTGGGGATGACATGCAGTGAGATCAAATTAGGAGACACAAGAAGGGCTTGTGTCTCCTTTAATAGTGGTCTGAATCTGCCCTGCTTAATTGATTAATCCTAACAAATATTTGTCAGCAGCTTGGCATGTAGGAGAGAACTGTGAGGATCAGTCCCAAGCATGGCTTTGCTGTCAAGAGGAGCAATTTTATACACAAGCCTTCTGATGTTGCAAAGAGTACAGGAAGGGTATTTCCTGCAGCTTGGGCTGAGGAAAATGAGAGGGAGTAGCAAGAAGTGGTGGTGCTCATCTTGCTGATGTGCCCTACAGTAGATTGCAACCAGGACCTTGGCATTGCATGGAATTTTACACTGCAAATAGCTATTCCATATTTGCTCTTTGTTGAGAAAAGAAGACAATTTTAAACAACACATCCCAGGCAGCAATTTCTAAGGCCCAAGAGCTAGGTACTTCTGGTCCTGCTTCTGGTAGAGGTGAAGGACAGATTGGGTTGCAGAGCCACGAATAAACTTGCATGTAGGAGCTGGCCTTTTGGGAGCTGCTTTAAAGCATTTTGACAATATGCATTCCTTTCTCCCTTGTACCTCCCCAGCCTTTAAATAGCAGATTTCAGCACACACAACTTCTGCTCCTGGACTTGTACATTTAGAGCAAGTGAATTTTCTGCTGTAGTTTTGCAGTCTCTCTGGGTTGATAATTTTACTCCTGCCAGTCTTGCTCCCTACTCTCCCCCTGTGACCAAGGGACAGCAGCCCTTGTTCCCCATGACCAACTTCACAGGGAGGGACAGTCCTATGGTGGGACCCACACCAAAGAGGGTGTTACATGGAGATCTGGTGAGGCAGAAGAGAGAAGCCAGGTGCACCGGTGCTCTGCTATGCTAGAGGTATTTCTGGTACTATGGAGTTACATCATTAAATGGAGAATGTATAGCAGAAGTTTCAGCCATGAATCTTGTTTCAGTGTCCATGATGTGAATGGCTGTGTGTCTTGGTTTAAGAGAC
>VXBI01000567.1:0-42404 GCA_013397375.1 Toxostoma redivivum
AATAATAATAATAATAATATTAGCAATGAAAAGGTGGGAGAGGACTGATTCTATGAATAAAACCCTAGAGAAACAAGTAATGCACAATACAACTTCTCACCCTCTGCTCATGGATGCCCAGCCCTCCTGAATATAGTGATCAGCCCCTTCCAGCCAACTTCCCCCTGTTTACATATTGAGTGTGACATTCTATGGTATGGAGTATCCCTTTGGCCAGCTGGGGTCAGCTGTCCCAGCTATGCTCCCTTATGGCTTCACGGGCACCTCCTCCCTGGCAGAGCATGGGACAGTGACAAATCCTTGATTTGGGGTAGGCACTGCTGAGCAACAACCAAAACAGGAGCGTGCTATAAACATTATTTTCATGTTGAATCCACAACACAGCACTGTGCCAGCTATGAAGAACACTATTAACTTTGTCCCAGCCGTAACCAGGGCAGGAGAGGATGCTGATGGAAAATTTTTGTGGGAATTTAATCCTGTTTATTATGGATCTGAGATTGCTGAATTATAGTGGTTGTTAAAGTAGCTCTATGTTATAAACTACCATAAACTAAAGTATGGTGGTGTAGGAGTGACCTGGAAGGTCTGATTATCTTCCAGGTCTCCACAGGCTTGTTCCTAGCTGATTTTGGTTTTGGTCAGACAAATCTAAACTAAAAAATATCAGACTTTGAGATTTGTAGGCTAGTTTTCCTAAGTCTAAACATTTCTTCTCTAATGTACAGCTTGAACAATGCTTCTGTTGCAATTTCACACAGAATCAGAACTATGTGCTCAGAGCTATGGTGGTATTTACTGAAGAGTTTGGGATTTTTTGATGCTTACTTTAAGACAGTTTTTCAGAACAACTTCACTTAAAAATGTATGTTTCCACCATGTCTTAATTTAGGGAGAAGAGGTTCTCAAGATAGAATCTCAGGTAAAAAGGAGTTAGTTTCATGAAATCAGTGTTATTAATTTATCTTGAATGAAAATGTACTGAGAAATTTTCCTCTTATTTACATTTCTTTGATCACTATAAATACGAGGATGTAATCAAGGGGCTGGATAGTAATAATTTGTAGGTGATGCCTATCAGAAGTTGTCCCATAGTAAACAGTCATTGTGGTCTTTTAATTCCAAAACTTACTTTTCAGCATATTATTTCCTTATTCTTTAAAACTTACACACAATTTTTGTGCTACATGAAACATCATGATTTTGAATTTTTAATCAAGTAAAAATTACCATCCAATTGACAGGCTTTTAAATAACATATATCCCCCACCTCACCTTAGATGATTTAAATGTACTTCTCTTGAAAAATTAAGTTATTAAAACAATAAAATAAAACATAAATACCTGAAGAGAGGGGCTTATTCATGGGTATTTATTTCATTCATGTGGGTTTTTTTTTTTGCTTGAAGAAATGCTGCATTTATTATTTACTTAAATACTGCAGAAAAATATGCTGTTTGAAATTCAGGAGTGGATCAGTTAGAAGGGCTTTGACAGCAGACTGAGACTATGTGATATTTAGTGTTGCCATGGGAAACTGCTTTGCAAGAACATTTGCAGAGCAGATGGACCAAGATAAATAAAACAGATACAGGTATTGAATAGAGATTGTTTAATGTTCTGTTAAAAAACCAGGAAAACAGGAACTTGAATCTATAAAACACAGTTCTTTGTTTCACCCCTTTTTTAATGGGTATGCTGTTTGATATGAGTAATTCCATAGTGAAAGTTTCCTATAATTTTTTTCCCCAAGAAATCAAAGAAAATGCCAGGTTTATCTGCCTTATCTTCCATTTAATGCAAAATCCGTAATGTCCTTACTTTATGCCATAATCTACTGCCGTTTTGGGCTAGTCTCTGAAGTTACATTCAAGTACACAAACACTATCAAATGAAAAATCTTTGTATTTCAGATGTTACAATTTTGTTAGCTTCACATGCTCTTGACTACTGGCAGCTCTTCTATAACCTTATAAACTGGCTTTTTTCCTTGATTTAAAAAATAAAAAAATAAGACTCTCACCCTGTTTAAGAGCAAGAATGTCTTTGTAATCACGTTTGATTACACAGCAGTTTGTTTCCATAGCAACATGAACACAAAATATGCCCATGTGACTATCTACATACAACATGCCTTTGTATGAGTAGCTGTGTGCAGAAATAGATTGTATTTCTGTTTAACATGTATTCTTTGTTCTGCCTGTCAATGAATAAAATAGGCACATGTTGTTTACTTTTCTCTAAGGAAATAGGTCATTAGAAAATTTAAAATATAATTCATAGTCATATCTTTTCAACAACTCAAAATTTCTAGAAAGGAAAAGCTTATGGAAAAATAAAAGCTTTATCTGCTCCCTCGAAGATGTATGATTTCAACTGCTAAAGAATTTTTTTCCCTCTAACTACTCTGTTGATTATAAAATATTTCTTTGGATTTTCTACAGTCTAATTGTGCTTCTTTTCTTCATGACTTACAAAACCTACTCCATGGGTTGATGTCTCCACCTGAGTGGAACAATTTTTTGGGAGATGCTGTCATAAACCCATTAATGCTCACATAAATGTTGGTGTTTTCATTTTGTATAAAATGCTATGAAATTCCATTTCACTGAACACCATGCAGGTGACTCACATTTTTAGAGTGCATGTTATCTAACTTTTTTTGAGTGGTCAGAGCAATGTTTGTTTGCTTTTTAAGTATATCTTTCCATTATGAAAGGAAATACATTTGATGTATTTGTTATTAATCCATTTTAATATCAGATGTGAATACCTGCCTAAAGTGTTTATTGATGTTCTGCTTTCTCATGGTAAACTAGGAGCATTAGCAGCAGGAATTATTGGGGAAAATTTTTATCTTTCACAATGACAGAGTCACAAAATTGTTAGGGTTGAAAGTGGCCTCTGTAGATCATCTGGTCCAACTCCCCTGGCAAGGTAGGGTCAGCTAGAGCAGGTTACACAAGAACATGTCCAGCTGGGTTTTGAATATCTCCAGAGAGAAACACAATTGATTGGATCAGAGTGTCTGAATTTCTCTTGTTGCTTTTAATCTGTGGTTTTAAAATCTTGCCATTAATATCCAGGAGTCCAAAAGACATATTGGCATTCATTAGGGTCAGGGTTACTATATGTTTCTAGCTTTCAGCTATAACCTTTTAAAGCCTTTTACACTAACTAAAGCACAATAAAGTTGATTGTACATTTTCCCCCATATGTTGTGGAGAAGAGATTTCATGAGTGATTAATTTTTTTTCAACTTATTTTGAGAGGCCAGTTAAATAAAACACTTCCCAGAGTCATAGAATTTTTGCAGTTGGAAGTGACCTCGGGAGACTGGCTAGTCCTTTGGTCAGAGCAGGGTCACAGGGTAACCTAGCACACATTGCCCAGGACTATATCCAGTGGGGTTTTGAATATATGAAAGGATGGAGATGTATCTTGGGCAACCTGTGCCATTGGTTGACCACCCTTATAGAAAAAAAGTAAAATCATTATGTTTAGATGGAATATCTTACATTTAATTTGTGCCTGTTGCCTCTTGTCCTTTCATTTGATACCACCGAGAAAAGTTCCGCCTTCCTTATTCTGCCACTGACCAGGTATTTATAAGCACAGGACAGATCCCACTGAGCCTTCTCAAGGTCTCACAGCCTCTCCATACAAAAAGCTCTCCAGTCCTTTACTTAGCTGCATAAACTTCAGCTGGCCTTGCTACAGTAGCTGTGTCTCTCTTGGGCCCACTAGAGCCTTCAGGGTGGCTCACCAGTGCTGAGCAGAGAGGGAGGATGATCTTCCTCAGTGTGTTGATGATGCTCTTCCTCATGCAGCATGGGTTGCTGTGGGCCTTCTTTGCTGTGAGGGCACACTGCTGGCTCTTGGGCAGCTTGTTGTTCCTTAGGTCCTTTTCTGCCAACATGCATGTGATTATTCCTGCCAAGTGCAGCACTTCACTTCTTCCCTGTATTGAACATCAAGAGGTTACTGTTGGCCCATTTCTCAGCCTGTCAAGGTTTTTCTGAATGGCAGGACAACCCTCTGATGTATCAGCTACTCTTAGTTTTATAGTATCTATTCATTCTGTCTCAACTTGCAAGTTATTGATGAGTTGCTGAGCAGTATTGGCTTTTGTATTGACACCTAGTGTGTGCGTTTGATGACTGGCCTCCAGTGAACTTGGTGCTTTGAACCTTTTTTGGCCAGCAGTTCAGTCAGTTTTCTGTTTGCCATACTCTCCATTCATCTATTTTGTGTTTCATCAGTTTGTCAGGGAGAAGACAGTGCACGGCTGTGACAGAAACATTATTAAAGTCAAGATAAGCAATGTTCAGTGTTCTGTCCTTGTCCACTGGGTCAGCATGCTCATTGTGAAAGGCTATCAGGTTGGTCAGGCACAATTTCCCCTCCATGTGTTCATGCTTACTGTGTCCAAATACATTCTTTTCCCTCCTCTGTTTGGCAGTGGCTTTCAGTTTTATTTTCTCCATTCCTTTCCTAGGAATCGAGGTGAGGCTGGGACTGAATTTCTTGAAAGTAGAGGTGATATTTATTCTCTTCCAGTCCTCAGAGTTATTTCCCCTTACCTTGATCTCTCTTATCCTTTTTGATCTTTCAGTGATTGAGTGCTCTCACAATGACATCAGCCAACCCTCAATATGTGTGGTGCATCTCATTATGGCCCATGGATCTCTGTGTATCCAGTTTATTTAAATGCTTCCTAACCTGACCCTCCTCCACTGAGAGAAAATCTTCTTTGTTCCAGGCTTTTCTATGGTTTTCAGGGACCTGGGATAGCTGAGGGATGGTTTTATCAGTGAAGAGTGAGATGAAGAGGTCATTCAGTGTATTGGCCTTCTTTGTATCTTTTGTGACAGGTCTCCATCAGGACATATTTTTTCATTCATATCTTGTGACAGGGAGACCATTTTCCATAGCCCTTCCTTATGCTGCACAGCACCAGTAGAAATGTTTACTGTTCACATTATGTGAGCTATCTGCCCATGTCTGTGATCCCAGTGAAGTTGAAATTCTCCAACTGTATGCAGACCTTTTAATTCATCCAGTTTGCTCTGCTGTGAGCATTAGAAAACAGGCTATTTGAGGAGGCATGCTGTTTTCCTAGAAAAGATAGAATACCTTTGCCAACTCTGCCTGGTAGGCATTTCCCTATGTATATGTACACAGTTGGGATGGAACCCCTACAGTCCTGGTTTATTACTTATTAATTTCCTCCTGTTGACATTGCCCCATACTCTTTGCTTGCCAACTTGGTCTTTTACTTCCTCTCTTGATTGCTGGTCATGTTCTCCTACTCCTGTTATTCCTAGTTTGAATTGTCATTACTGGATTGGCCAACCTGTTGGCAAAATGTTTTTCTCCACTTATGTGGACAGCATCTCTGCTAAACTATTCTCTTTCCTTGTAGAACATCCTGTGATAATTTAAAATCTAAAACCCCATAGCCCACACCAACTGCACAACAAATTCTTATGGGATCTGTTACTTCCTTTTTCACCCTTCTGCCTTTCTGGAAGGATTGAGGAGAAAACTGCCTGGGATCTTCATGCACTTGACCCCACCCTTCCACATAATCAACAGCATAATCAGCAGTCAGTGCTTTCTTCATTACCTCTGGCATCATCTTCGGTGCTCGTATGGAAGAGCAGCAGAGGGTCATAGTCTACAGCAGCATTTTGCAATGTCCTGATCTGAGTCTCCAGCAGGCTGCAAACCTCCCCAAGCAGCAGCTGTGGGATTCACTCCCCTCCAGGAGGGAGCTTCCTGCTGCAAATACCCACCAGACATACCTGCGCAGCTCCGTTCTTTTGGTGGATTGAGAACCTTGCAGGACAGAGCTTGTATTTGCTATTCTTATGAGATAACTATTTCAGTTAAGTGTTTTACGTATTTTACTCTTTGTTTTGTGAGCAAATATGTATAAAAAATTACTGGAGAACTAATTATGTGTTTCAGCTTTTTTTTTTGTTTTATTAAGCTTTGTTTATTTTTGAATGTTATCCTGCCAATGCCATATGGGTTAGCTGGCTGCGCAAACACTTTTTGTACTACTGTGATTGATAGAGGGAGAATCATGTGTGGTTTTCCTGTTCTCAGAGAGATCAAGGAGTAATCACAAATCAGTCTGAAAGTCTACAGAAAGATTAATGAATATCAGTATCTGGTACAGAATTTGATAAAATTTAAGATTACCTTTCAAGTCCAGAATTTTTACTTTAGATTATGCCATTTGAAGGACACCAGACTAAAAAATTTTCCCAAACCTTGCTTCATCTGTTTTAAGGCAATGAAATGGATGCTATTTTAACATTACAGCTGGTTTTATGTGTGTTTTGTTTCTGTTTCTTCAAGGAGATGAACCGAGGAAGTAATGTGAAAGGTCATATGAAGCTCTGTCGTAGCAGAAATTTTCTAAAAGATTACTTTACCTGTAAGTTCTTCTTTTTTGTTCTTAAATATTAAGTTATATCATACTGTGGCATGAAAAAAAGACTTTGTCATTTTGACTTGCAGCTTAATTGTGAAGAAAATTTTTCCAAGTGCATTATGTGCTAACACATGCTATTATTCACTTTCTGTATTTTAGTAAAGCCCAAACAAACATTTTTCCTCTAAGTAAATAACCAAAGCTAACTTTTTCCCTAAAACCTATTAGGGTTTTGAATCCAAAGTGCAAGATTTTCATGCTGTTTCATTAGAGATTATACATCCAGTGTGATGCATGCTAAACTGCAATTACTTGTTTTTCAGAAATTATTTTAGAAGTGAAGGGTAAAAATTATTCAAACTTGTATGAGAGTGTGAAACTACCACTAAAAGCTCTTTGTAAAGATTTCATGTGCTGGTGCCTGCTGTGAGAGAGACATATTTGGGATTCAGAGTTATTAAATTATATGATAGTGCCCTTTACAATTGTGCCTCTTGTGGCAAAGAATTTTCTTCAAGCTAAAATGAACTAATTTAATTTTGTATATATCTCACAATAAACTCTACTTATGAATTTGAACGGTGGCTTTCATCTTGAGTCTAATTGTCAACATCAAGATACTTAAATTGGGAGATATGAACTTGCTCTCCTAGCAAAATTGTAAGAAAAATATTGAAAGATCCATTTTACACAAGGAACAAAAACCATTAGGCTTGATTTTGGCAGATTCATGTAGGTGGTGGAAGACCTTAGAACAGAATACAGAAGTTCTTAGTCCCTGTCAAAAGATATAATTTGAAAATATGTAAACATGCCAAAAAAGTATACCCTGAAGGAGACTGGGACTTTGCAAGCTACAATTTCAGCAGTATGTGAATTTTTTCCCTTTTGTGTGTGATTATCGTAGTTCAGCTACACATCACCTAGATAGCAAGTTCTTGAAAATTATAAGGGGGAAAGCACTATTGAAAAATGTTTCAAAACTGATAGTAGGTGTTTAATCCTTTAAAAGTAATAATTACAGAATCTTTTGTTATCTGGCACTTTGTTTTAAAGTAGCAGCAATGCCTGTGCATGGGCAGTGTAGGTAACTTAATTTGACATAAAATCTTCAACCAAATAAAAACTTGCAAACACTAGCACTCCACATTTCAAGCTCCTTATGAAGTTTCAGAAAATCTCCAGATATTTATTTGATTTTCTTCAAAATGTGCTTCTTTGTCTCAGTATTTTGTCATTACTCTGACTTGAGATAACCATAAATTAAGTACCAATACAAGCAAATCTGTTAGAAATTAAGCTCTTAATTCTGCACTTTGAGTTGTGAAGTAGAAACTGAATGTTATTGTCTTTATTATATAAATATTCACACAGTACTGGTGCAACTTCAGCAATTGTCCTGTATTATCCTAAGTGTATTAAAATTACTCCAACATTGGAGCATTTCTTTTGGTTTTGTCAAAGAATCTGGACGGCCGGTTTTAGGATAATTCAAGGAAACTTCTACAATTAGTCAAGGAGGAGAGAAGAAAAAGTGCTGCTCTGATAATGCTGTCTTAATAACTGAATTAGTCAGATTTCAGTATTATTTAATGAGTTTAACTACTTAGCACAAGTCAGGTGAATTTCCAGTATCATAACAGTAGCCTTAAAAGAACACAAATGATAAGAGGTACGGTTGAGTTAGAATGGACTAATTTATTTCAATTTTGTCTTCTCTTTCAATTAATTGCTCTGTTATTTTCTTCGTGTCTCTGTGAGAAATTTTAGTATTTTCACATATGTGCACATGTATATGTATGCTTGTGGGTGGGTGTGTATCCATTAGAGATGTTTATATTCAGTGAAGAAAAGACGACATTTGGGACAGAAGTACAGAAGTCACTTGGAAAAATCATAGGTGAGAACACAGAGAAAAGTCCCTGACAGGATGCACACGCTGAGTGTTGTGTTGCACACTGAGCAGTAAAGTACATTTACAGCCTCTTAGACAACAAATGCATTATTTGGAATCCTGCAAACACGCTGATTTTAATAGCATGACTGCATTTGAGGACAAAATAGCAGAAAAATCTTTTTTTCCCAATCTAAAATGTTTGAAACTTTGTCTATTACTATATAGTTATGGACAATTCTGAGGTCTGGAGAAAGAGCTGGCAATATCCAATAATATTTCTTACTGTAGACTGCAGTTGATTTTATAATTCCCATATTCAACCATTATGTTGGTATAAACAGAAAAAAACAACATAGGGAGGAAAAGGATACTGTTGTTATTATTACTATTATTTTATGAGTACAAGTTGCTATGAGACAGAGAAATCTAACCATTTTAACCATTACATAGTTCCAACTTATTTGTCTTTTTGCTAGGTATAATTCCGTACTGCTAATTTTTATACTGATTGGAAACTTTTCTGTTAATAAGTTTAATGTACCTGCTAGTATTCTTAATTAATTTATCAGTATTGTAAAACTGGCTGTCATGATACACAGATAAGCAACAACATAACTCACTGAAGTTTGTAGAATGTGGTGGAAATTAATTATGATCAGTTTTGTATTTGTTATATTTGTCTCATTCCAACTCCCCTGCCATGCACAAGGAGAGCTGCACTGGCTCAGGTTTCTCAGCGCCCCATCCAACCTGGGCTTGAACACCTCCAGGGATGGGGCATCCACAACTTCTCTGGGCAACCTGTTCCCATGCCTTCCTATGCTCTAAATTTCTTCCTAACATCCAATCTAAATCTCCCTTCTTTTAGTTTAAAACTCTTCCCACTTGTCTTATCATTTTCCACTTGTGTAAAAAGTTACTCTCCCTCTCCTTTATAAGCTCCCTTTAAGTACTAAAAGGCCACAAGTAAGAAAACAAAATTATTTTTCTACCTTCTCCTCCCCCAACTGGATTGTTCTATGTTCAGCTAGTCACTATCAAAATGATATTTCAGTCCCGTGTTTATAAAAGATTAAAATTTTACCCATCACAGTATGTTCTGTGTAAAATAAGGAGCAGTACAAAGTCTACTGCTGTATGTTTACAGAAGAACTAGAAGTTCTAAATATGAACCAGAAGTTCATAATATGATAGCCATTCACCTTGATAGACATTTAAGAGCAGAAATGTTCTGTTTACACACTAAATTATTCCCATTTAGGAAAGGCATGTTTGCTGATGCAGAGCAACAAGTGTTCCTCATTTTCTTTGAATAATTCCCTTTCTGGATCTTCAAGAACTTAGCTTTTTCTCCTATTCTTCTCATACCCTCTGGAAAAAAAAATAAAAGATTTGGAATACCTTTTCACAGCTACAGGGCTGGGTCAATTTGGAGATCCTGGTGAGAGTCCAGTGCAAGTGTGGCAAAAAGGAAAACTAACCAAGTCAAAAAACCAAATAGACACTACCAAAATCAGTAGTAAGAATTGAAGTAATATCTATGAAAACTGGTGAACACTAACACAGACTTCTTTGTTGTAGGTAATTCCAGTATCCTAAGAGCACAATAATTTTCAAGGAGTGTCATGCACAGGTCTAATTAAGATTTCACTGATCATTGAGGATTGAATCTTCACTGCTCTCCCCATGCCTGCCTCTTGTCTTTCTGAACTGAACTTAGACTTGAATTTTAATATTAGGTGTTACCTGGCATATGTTTTCATGTCAGCTTCTGTCAATATATTCAGGGGAATACAAGTTTTAATTGTAGCATTTCTGCATACTGTAAGCATCTTCCTGATCATAAGTTTGTACAAACCTAAATTGCAGAGTAAGGAGAACAGAATTATTGCAAAGGTCTTTCATGTTTTGCTTCATTACTTATTATGTAGATTTTTTTTAATAAGGGGTATACTGAGGAATATAAATAGATATATCTGAACTGATGACAACAAGAAATAGAACAGCTGTCCCTGTTGTTGCTTGTTAATTTGCTGCGCTGAGGTGTAATTTCATGCTTTATTAAAATCAGACATATTAACTATGATTTGCTGAAGGTGAAATAAGGGGACAGGCTCAGTGAAATGTCTTTGTTTTAAGAAATTTATGGTACCTAATATTCACTGAAAGTAGTGGTCAGGAAAAAGTGTCCTGTGAGTTAAATATGTTGACACAGTAAAAAGCATCAATGAAACTAAACAAAAAAATTTTATTCTTTACAGTCAGTATGCAGTTAATATTTTCTCTGGCATAAAGTTTCTAAATCTCAGGTAATGTCACAATGCATGTGTAGATATCAAGATGGTGCTAGTCAACAGGTGCACAGCATTCATAGTCCATCAGGCATGGTTTCATTTGCTACTGAAAATAAGGAAAGATGGAGAATCCTGTGAGATGCCTTAAAAATTAAGAGTTTGATAGCTCCTCATGACCTAAGAAGTGCTAAAGTTGTAAAAGAGTTGATGGAAAAAAAAAAAGACACAAAAAAAGAAAAAAAAATATTGTAAAGGATTCTCAGGAGCTGAAGGTAAGATATTCTGTTTCAATGAAAAAAACAATTGAGATCCAGTGGGAGAGAAGAAAGGGAATTATACAAGCTCTGAACAATAGTTGTTATTTTTGATTGGTCTAAAGTTTTTCAAATTCAGCAGAATTAACTTCTTAGTTTATTTTCAGTGTTGTGAAAATATACATTAATTCTATATATTTTAATCACTAATAAGTCTCTGGTTAATTATGTGTAGGTTTAGAGATTATGTGGGTAATATTCTCGATGTTTTGATTCCCTCATTTAGCACAATGTGGGTACAGTATATGCTTCCAAATAGTGCAACAAGATTTGGCTTCACAGCCTCTCTCAAGATTGAATTTGCATCTGTTCCTCTTGACTATCTTGACCATGCTACAGAAGTAGCTTGGGAGGGAAGGAATGAGCATTAGTGTATAGCTTCTCATCTTTATTTCACCTGCTTGTTACTCATGGGATATTACTCCACAGTTAGTCCCTTGACAGAAAAGGTTATGTGGGATTAAGAGTCAATGAAATTTTATCTTGTTTTGCTGAGTCTCTTTGCAAATAATTGTTTATCCTGCAAATAAGAGTAATGCACTTTAAAGCAAGAATCATAATGATATTAGAAAAAGTACAAAGAAAATTCTTTATGGTCTGACTAAAACCATTTAAGAGACACACCAATTTCAGGTGAGATATGGTATTATATTGTCTACTGCTCATATTATCTGTCTTCAAGCAGAAAACTTTATTTCAACTTCCCAGCAGACAAAAGGTTCAACTCCAGTACCAATAATGTACAGTATGGAGAGATTGTGTTGTCATAGAGGTGCAAGGGGGACATCAGGATCTCCAGAATGCCCACACATGCACACTTCTCTCTGGGGAGCTTCTTTGGACCCATTGAGAGCAGAACACTCCTGAGAAACCTCAAACTGGTAAAGAAGCAACTTCCATTTTTTTCTTCATGTTGCCTAAAAGTTTGTGTCACTGAGTGCTGTATCTCCTCCTCTGAAGGCAGGTTTTAGGTGGTTGTCTCAGGAAATGTCCTTCTGCAGGATTACTTTTGCTGTAGACTACTGATAGAGTCTGAAGGACTGCCATGATTGTGGCCTTCCACAGAGCTAAAGAGGATAATTATTGATTCATGTAATGAACCAAAGACAGCAGTGTCTTTGTGGGCAGATTCATGCAAGAATGGTCTAAAGATTCACCATCTCCTGGAAAAAAATGTGTAAGCTCTTGCTTCTAAACTTGAATGGGAGAGGCAAATTCATACTTCTGTAATTACTTTGATTGCAGTTTCTTGTTGTAGTCTATTTCAGGTAAACCTACACTGCATGAATCATAAGAAATTGCTAGATAGAAAACAGTTAGAATGTCAAGAGGTGCTTTTGCTCCTGAATTAACTAGTTTAGCATTAATGTCAGGTCTGTGTAGCTGTAAGATTGGGGTTGTTTTTATATACTTTTTTAAAATCACGTGTGCATTGTGAGAGCATTGCCTTTCAGCTGTGCAGTAATCTCTGATAGCTTGTTTGTATTTCTAGATTTTGTATGAACTTTTGTACCCCTCGCTCTTCATGATACCCTCTTTGTACGGTTTTGGTTTGTGGCTGTGACTATTAGCAAGAGTTTATTTAACAGAAAACAACCTAAAGAGTGACATTAGAAATTACTGTCAGACAGACAGGAAGGCAGTAGGAATACTGATGTGTTTCTCCTTTTGTGATTAATCAGTGAAAGAAGTCTTGTATTCTAGAAGTAAGTAAACAAGCAAAACTTGTCTGCTTGTGCTGCTATCTGCAGCTTTCTGTTGGCCAGGAGCTGGGAAGTATCATCAGCTTGTGGTTTTTGTTGGTTGAATAGCCCAGCAGTGTACATAGTTTACATCATACAGAGCTGGGTAGAAGATCTTGAGAAAACAAGGTTTTGTGCACTATTGCCACCTCCCATTACTGGCATTGCATAGGTTTTTTGCTGCAATCCTTGGCTTTTCCAGGTTCAATTGTCTTGTTATTAGCGGTAAAATTGGAAAAATAGTCCTGATAGGTGGTAATTTTTGCGTTTAAATAGCTAAACCACATAGTTGTAACTGTAGTTACAGCTAGAATTTCTTAGCAGGGACGTCCTGCAACATGCCTTGGTCATCTTGTTCTGTGGCTGGAGACATGGCTGGACCAGAGGTGTGTGTGATTCCTCCTGTGAGTGAGGGTTTCCTGCTGGGGCATCTGGCACTTGCATAGGTCAGAGAGGAATGATGGATATTAATGTTGTATTCATCTGGAAGTACTGTTCCTGAAATGTTTTGTCGAAACCATTTAAGAATTCCTGCTAAACTGAAAACTTCCTTTGATAAACCTGTTTGTGTAAAGTGTTCAGAAAGTTAATTTCTGAGGCTGTTAGCCCTGACAGCACTAATTTTCTCTGTTAATTTCAGGGCATGAAATTTGTCCAGACATCTGGCTTTGTAGAGGAGAGTTATTGCTTTGGAGGGTAGACTGTACGCACTGTGTGTGGCTGAGGGTTAGATTGTATATATACACACTATTTCCCCAGTCTATATCTGTCAAAGAAACAGGATTGCCATACCTTCCATTTTGAAATAAACTTGGCATTCATATTGAAATGACTTGTTGAAGAGATGGGAGTAGTGTGCATGTTAAAGAAGTAGATTATCTATAATGACTCAGTTTGCCTCATTGACAGTGGGCAGGAAGATCCTGGAGTGACCCTTACAGCCTTGGTTTCATAGGTGCTCCCATCAGGAGTGTCTCCTGTTTTCCCCAGGTCAGTAACACGCTGGCTTCCTTGTACTCACCCATGAGCAGCCCCGAGAGGGAGAGCAGCCGAGCCTTCTCCTGTGGTGGGGAAGGAGCAGAGCTGTGACACTGGAAGGCTGGAGCTGAGCAGGGGCTGTGGAAGGCTCTGCCCTCACGTGTACTGACTTGGCAGTGGCAGCGTTTGTGTGTCAGACTGGAGCTGCCTTTGTGTGAGGTGATATAATGAAGACATTTCCTGAGAGCTGACAAAAGGTAACTGCATTGCTCGCAAAGTGAGATTGAAAGCTGATGTTCAGTTCTTGAGAAAGCAAAATGACAGCAATTCTTTTTTGACCATAGACGGAGATTTTTTTTATTTTGGAAGAGATTGTGTGTCTGTTATTTTAAATTATATTGGGTTTTTTTTCCCCCTAAGTAAATCACACTGTATTTTAATGGAGCTAAATATATGAAACAGAGAAGACCTATGCATAAGCAGATTTGTAAGACAAAAAGATATAAAAGGAAGCTATTTTTTTCCCTGGAAGATTTCTCTGAATTGCAATGTTTTTAATAGTCCACATAAATAAATTTTCAAAGATGTCACCATGAATAAGAATTTTGTTATATTTGAGAAATGTGTTGAAGTACAGCTATGCTGCTGCTACTACTACTGTTTTTATTATTAAGTGGAATGATGGCATGTTGAACACTTTGAAGCAGCCAGATGTGAACTCATCTGGAGAAATGTATTCTTAACCAATAGCAATTAAAAACTATTTTACTAACTCTTATAAGTCTGATCTGAGACCTAAATTTGGATTTTGCTAATATATATTACAAACAATTCTATCAACAAAGCGTCTAAACATCTTCTGATTCTTAATGTAATTATGACTTTAACTAAAAACTGTAACTGAATTATTTAGGCTGATTTTATGGTATGAGAATGCCAGCCTTTTACAATTTATGAAATTTATTTAATACAATTTCATTTAATAGGCTCTTGCTTCCTGTTTCTGACCTACTTCTTCTGTGCGTCTTTTATTATTTTATTCACTTTTGTTTTTCATCATTCATCTTCTCCAGCTGGATGATCTGTCATTTTCATCAATGTTTCTGCAGGTGTAGGTTTTGTGGATTCCATACTGTTTAAGTGAACCTGATGGGGTGGGAGTGTCACAGTGAATGTTTATGATCTTGTACCAATTGTTTCTGTGAAACTGGTGAAAATTTCCACAAAACAAGTGGAGAGCAAGTACAGTAACAGTTTTGGGTTTGTTTTGGTTTTTTTTTCCTACTTTTTTATGTTGGTTATCCAAAGTTTTAATTTGATCCTGTTAGGCTGCACCTTTATAAGCATATATATCTGCTTACTTGATGTTAAAATAAGGCATAGCAATAGTCTTTCTTTGTTGCA
This sequence comes from Toxostoma redivivum, assembly GCA_013397375.1. Classification (NCBI taxonomy): domain Eukaryota; kingdom Metazoa; phylum Chordata; class Aves; order Passeriformes; family Mimidae; genus Toxostoma; species Toxostoma redivivum. Next base: position 15,075 of record VXBI01000567.1, read on the forward strand.
AGAAAAGTACCCCAATATCCATGCTTAGTTGTTTTCAGAATTGTGATCCCTGAAGAAAATATGGTATTTACAGAAGTAAGATGAGCACTGTTATTATTGCAAGGAGTATGAGGTAGGAAGAGTTGCAATGATTCTTTGAAATCAGAGAATTTTTATCCTTTTTGTTGTTTTTAACAAATGTAATTTTATGTTAATATAGCCTAAAAGTTCTAATTTTATTAAGACTGGGTTTCTAATTTTCTAGACATGCCACACATATAAAGAAATATTTTTTCCTGTAGGAGTGCATAACATCTAAATATATAAAGGACACGTGGGTTGAAAATAGAGTTTTACAGTAGTAGCTTTTTTCTTTAAGCACAGCTTAGTTGTTCCATCCTTTATCCCCTATTTTCTTGTTGAAAGAAAGTTGCTTGTTAAGAAGCTTACAAGGAAAGCTGTAATAAAGTGTTTGTAAAAAAAAAAAAAAAAAAGTATTGGTGAAATGAAGAAATTGCACCCATAGCTGAGCAGACAACATAGAGGGCAGATGCTCCACATGCGTCATGCTTGTAGTCATCCACTGCGTTGAGTAAACTGGGCTGTGCAATTCAGAGAAGGGCAGCTCTCAGCTTTTTGTTACTCATGTACTACCAGGGACTTGTGCTCAGGCAACAGTGGGAAATTTCAATGCTTTTCTAAAGCAAACAGTTCCAAAAATTGCAACTGTAAGGGACTTGGTCTAAAAACAGATTTGTACCTGCTATTAATTGGATCCAGGGTGGGCTGCACAGTGTGCAGCAGTAAGGGAAAATTTTGCCTTTGCGTCACAAATGCAGTGAAATTCTTGACCCAGTGCCACTAATAGCTGTGGCTTAGTTGACACAATCTTGTAGCTTTTTTAAGCTAGTGGGACTGCAACAGCTCAGGGCTGTGGTAAGTATTTCATTCTTAGCTGAGTAATAGGAGAGAGCAAAGCTGCTTCATTCATTGCTTTGTGTCTTAAAGACACCAGCTTTTTAGTCTTTCTGGTAAATGCATGTTACAGTATTGTTATTATAGGTCTTATTCTGTTTTGTGTCACTTCAGTTTTCCTTACTACCAGTGAGGGAAAGTCATCTAGCAAGGGGTCATTTTTAAGTGCATTTTCTATCTGAAATGAGAATTTCAGTGAGATAAGAAAGCTCTGGGATTTCGATTAAGTTGGTTTAAGTTTACTACTTATGCTGGAAATGCCCAGTGGGATGAGATTTAGGTGATAAAATACCTTGTCAGGCAGCTGAAGAATATTGCAGGGAGGGAGCAAGAGCCAAGTAGGAGGAAATTTTACAATCTATTTATGGGCTAGAATATTATTATAAGGTAAATTATTCTTAAAATACTAGTATCTACAAAGTGTTTACCAATGGATGACGTTAGAAAAAAGTGATAATTGAACAAGATGTACCTCAATAGTTTTTGTGAATATTTTAAGGTGCAGACTTTGCTCAAGGTGGTTTGAAACTCTTCCTTCTGAGAAACATGGAAATGTTATCTTTGCAAACTTTCCTAAAGGAATTTTAAAAGTCTCCCCCAAAAGATGTATGGCTGAAATGGAGATTTTGCTTACTTCAGAAAATACTCAGTTTCTGCTTCAAAAATATTTTCTGTTTCTAGATTTCTCTTATTTTGACCTGAACCAGTTCATTAATGTCATGAAGCATGTTTGCTATCTAGGGTGCCTTTTTTGGGTAAGACTCACATTTCACTAAATTATCTTTGAAGAAAACAAAGGCTGAATCAAGAAAATTTTTTGAAGATATTCAGTATATATCCAATAGATTAAATTCATCACTAGAGTGAAAAGGATAGTTTTAAAATAGGATCATAGTGGATTTTCTAAGGAATTTGTTGCTAAATCATGATTAAAATTTAGCAACACAAGGCTTTTAATTTATGTAGACTCTTCAGAAAATCCAAAGCCTAATCCCAGTTTAAATAACTAAATAAGTAGTGCCCAGAGTAGAGGATCTTTAGGTTCAGAATTTAGAAATAATCTTACAAAAAATCTGATTTTATTGTCTTTTGAGATTTTTTTTTTTGTTTTACTTTTCAAATAGCATTTTCTCTAATGTGCCTATTAAACTGACATGGTATAGTTGAGCAGTCATATTGTCCAAAGCCTTTATTGATTTTCCCAAGTGCTTTACATTTTTCCATATCTTTCAGCTGTTTTATATTGTTTTTTTCCTTGTTATTTATAAATATTTACTTCAAAGTATGTATTGGATTTCCCTATGGAGTTTCAAATAGCTTTCCAGTGGTATATTCAACAGTTTTAAAATGTCACAAATGCATGTGCCTAGTTTCTAAACCTGGTATTTTTGTGCATTGAAGAAACAGATTTTCCATATCTATTAAATGAAATTTGTGTGCATTGTTTGATATCTGCATATAGTTTCTGCTTTGAGACAGATGGTGCCCTTGTGTTTTTGCCACACTGTGTAGCTTAACGGGAATGAAGATTTACTCCTTGCTTGCAGTGTTAGTTACTAGAAGATGCCTGTAAATGGTCTTGAAATGTGTGGCTTTTTGTAGTTTCCCAGTGATAAGAAGTTTCTCAAGGTCAACAAAAACCCCAAATCGGTTAGAATTCAAATAGAAATAGTGATTTTGGGACTGTGATTTTGCTTGTGTGTTTAATGGTAGCTTTTAGATCCCAGAAGCAGATAGATGGGAGTGGTTTCACATCTTGGAGGTGTTCCAGTGTAATCTTAACTTTAAGATCTGGGATGTCTGTGCTGCTCAGAGAATGGGAAATGAAGACTCTTGCTTTCATAAAGCTGTGTGGAGGCCAGTGGGTGTGCCACAGTTCCACCTGCAACCCTGCCTAGAGGGATGTCCCTTGAATAGGATGTCTGTTGAATGAGCTGTGATTAGCTTATCTCAACCCTCCTGGAAGGATGCTCCTTAGGTTGGCACATCTTCCCTTCTCATGGTGAGCTATCCCCAAAGGCTTCATTGATCCCACCATGCCTTAGTACCCATGGTAATCCTTTTTAACCCATTGGTCTTTCCCCCATAAAGGTACCAACCTTGCTTTCCCCCGTGAAAACACCAGTTTCCCCCCCAGTTCTCTAAGGAGCTCTCATCCCTGGCCCCATTCACAGAGCTGCTGGATAATAAAGGAATCTCTGTGGAATTGCCATACGATGCTTCTGGCTCTCTGTCCCTGGGTCAGCCTGGGATAGCCTCGCAAGCAGAGCTGGAATCACTGAGCTGAAATCACAGAGAGCTGATCACTTTTGGCCACAGTCCACAGATTGCTGAGGTTTATCCAGTGGCTAGGAGACCTGCCAGAAAACCCCCTTAGAAGGCAGTCCCTTGCAGGACCCTCTCTCTGGGAAGATTGGCAGCTTCCCGGGTCAGAGCATCGGACCTCTACGGACCCCCCTAGCAGCTAAAAAAACCTGAGCTTTATAAAATTGGGTTTTCCTTTGCAGAGTGTAAATGGTGTGTAAACTGTTGCTAGTGTTTGGAAGTCACTCCTAGAGAGTCTTAAGCTGTTATGTTAGAAAAACATGTGTGACAATTGATAATGTAATGGTAAAATACTCAACAGTATAAAGTAAAATTTAATCATTATGTGATGCGAGGAAACTAGATATATTTATAGTACATGGGGAGTGAGTAGTAAATCTTATTTCAATCCTGAAAATTAATTTATTAGCTGTTTTTAATCAGAAGATTGACAAATCTGACCCTTTGTTAATTTAGGCTCTTAATAACCTCTTCTGACTCTTTAAAAAGGTCCAGTTTTCCAGTGAGAAAAACAAGAAAAAGCTTACTTGTGTCTGAAAATACTCCTGGAAAATATGACTGCAGAAAGTGTACTGGTGAGCAATTGTAACTTTCTTCCTGATTGTTTTTGATTGCTATGGACAAATGATGAAAAATCACGCTCACCAAAGGTGAAATAGCTATGTGGAGGAGGTGGGCACTCTGAAGTGCTTAGTGGAGCTTAAAAGAACTGTAACTGGTATTGGATCTTCTTAGGCTGGATTTTCTTCCAGCGCTTAAGTGGGAGTGTGATTACAGAACAAGTGCTTTTCATAGTATCCTCACATTGCACAGGAGTTAACTCCAAAAAGTACTACTTTTATGTGGTATTTGTGAGAATTCAGTTTTTTATTGAAGCCTGAAAAGAGATAAATGAAATAGCACATTAAATTTAATCTAATCTTCCAAAGCAAAACATGCAGGCAGAGGTAAGATAAAAGTATGGTCCAATTAATCTTACAGTGTTTAGAAAGCTGGTAATGGGGGTAACACACAGAAACATATAATTAAATCTGTGGAAGAGGTGTGTTAATTTGGAAGGAATATTTAAGACCCATAATCTTCAGAAGCAGCCTAGGGAGAGTTGCAGTGATAAGCCTGAGAGTTTATGTTGGAGGATGCTTTTCCTTTATGAAATAATTTTGTTGTCTTTCTTCTCCTGCATGCATATCTTCTGAATTACCATTGTTAGATACTAAGATCCATAGAAAAGTAACAGACAAAATAACCTCCTGCCAGACTCTTGATTCCTTGGTCAATAAGCAACACACAAAAATCTGAATAATTTTTATTTTGATATTGTTTTTCAAAAGCTGTTCACAAGTTTGAAAGTAACTATTGGATCCTTCAAACAGGAACTTGAGGGATTTGTTTTCTGAACCTAGACCTGCTACAATTTAAAATGAGAAGGCTGTATTGTGATAAACTCAAAGTTAGTATGGCAATGTCCATCTAAGTGTAATAACTAGTTTCAGAATATGGTAAATATCATAATACCAAATTGTATTTGATTAGAAGTTAATCTTTGTACTAGATATGTGACTGCTTTTGGTACATTTTCACAATTTTAAGATTAAATTACAAAGTTAATACTTTTTTTTGTCTTGTTTTGTTTTTGTCTTGTAGTTTAATAACACTTTGAAATTCTTGTTATCAGAAGATAAAGAGAGATGAAGAGAAGTCTTGTGCTTGTTTAGAAGAATGCTGTATCACAAATTTCTAAATTTAATTATCTTTATTTAATCAGAAATACATTTCATGTTTGTTAAAGAAATAAGTTTTTTCTGATTTCATTAGCTTCTCAGGCATGCAGAGTTTCAGCCAGGGAATGTGCTTTGTTTTGAACTCAGTCAGTGAGCTCTGTAAAAATGTTTAATTAACTTTTGCTACTGTCAGTATAGTTCTATTGTACTCAGCAGGCTGGATGAGCTCCCTCTGGTGGCTCATTTACATTGAGGTTCTGTTCTTCATATCTGTTTGCTCAGGCAAACAAGGCTGCTGACCCCAGGTATCAGTCAGGCATCAGTTCCTTCTGGGCTTACACTTTAATTGAAAAACATAAATAATTTCCTTACAGAATGAAACAAAAGCATTTAAATTCACAGGAGATTAAGTTTGTTAGCAAAATAAATAAAGAGCTACTGGGTAACAAAGTAAGCAAGTACAACCAAATTACTTCATTCTAAGTCAAAATCACACAATAGGTGGATGGCCATGATTTAGCAGTGTCACCCGCTTAAAATAGTGCTTATTCTTAAGCTTAGGAAATATTGGGATATTAAACAAAAATATTTGGACCTTGACTATGAAATTGTGAAGTTTGGTATCAGCAAGGAGGAAGTAGGGTAGCAAGTAAGATTACAAACATGAGCTTCAGGAGAGCAAATGTTGGCCTCTTAAGGAAAATTCTTGGAAGAGCCCCATGGGAACAGGCCCTGCAGGGAAGTGGAATCCAGCAGAGTTGGTTGATATTCAAGGATTGCTTCCTCTATGCTCAAGAATGATGCATACCAATGAGCAAGAAATTGGGCATAGGCAGCAAGAGATCTCTGTGGATGAATAACTCCTGTCATTGCTCCAGCCTAAGCAGGGAACATGCAAGCGCTGGAAGCAGGGTCAGGCTGCTTGAATGAATATAGGGAAGTTGTCAAAGTTAAAAACAGCCAAGGAAGGTCAAGGCCCATCTGGAATTAAATCTGGCCAGTGATGTCAGGGAAAGCAAAAAAGGCTTCTTCAAATACATCAGTAATAAAAGAAAAAATAAGGGTAATGTGGACCTGTTACTAAATGGAGGGGATACCGTGGTAACAGAGGACACAGAGAAGGCTGAGTTACAGAATGCCACCTTCCCACAGGTCTTCACTGACAAGAGCAGCCCTCAGGAATGTCCAACTCAGGAGACCAGGATAAAGGAATGTTGTAAGAAATATTTTCCCTTAGTCAAGGAGGATTGGGTTAGAGAACACCTAGTGGTGAAGACATGACATCCACAAGTCCATGGGCCCTGATGGTATGCATCCATGAGTTCTGAGAGAACTGGACAGCACAGCTATGCTGCTCTTGATCATCTTTAAAAGGTCTTGGAGATGAAAACAAATGAAGAAAACAAATGTCACCCCAAGAGGGCAAGAAGGAAGATCCAAGGAACTAGGCTAGTCAAAGATGCTGAAGGGGCTGGAGCATCTCTCTTATGAGGAAAAGCTGAGAGAGCTGGGCCTGTTCAACCTCAAAGAGAGACAGCTGAGAGGGGAACTCATCAATGTCTGTCAGTATCTGAAGGAAGGTGCCAAGAGGATGGAGTTACGCTCTGCTTGGTGGTGCTGAGCAACAGGACAAGAGGCAAAGGGTAGAAACTGATGCACAGAAAGTTTCATCTGAACACCTCAAAGAGCTTCTTTACTGAATGAGTGACTAGAACAGGTTTCTCAGAGGTGGTGTAGAGTCTCCCTCACTGAAGATACTCAAGAACTGTCTGGACACATGTTGATGACCCAGGGAGCAGGTCAGGGTCATTGAGCAGGGAGATTGGACCAGATGACCCACTGTGTTCCCCTAGAACCTGACCCATTCTGTGATACTGTAAAGAAAATTATTCAAGAATGTGAAATCTGTGGTTTTAATGTGGGTTAATCCTGTAGATGAACTACACAATGTGCTAAAATGAATCTTCATATTAGAATTCATTTAAGCTATTTCATAGCATTAAAGAGAAGCATTATCTCACTTTTTGTAGTCTTCTTAAAAATAAAAAGCCAGAATTTCTGGGTCAAAACCACCAGCAAATTTTAAATTAATTTTCCACCTCTGTAATGTTAGTTTCTACAGATACTTGCTAATTTCATGCTGTTGTAATTTAATGGCATCCTTATCATACTGGCGTTGAGCCTTCCTCTCTCTGAAGCAGTCAGAGAAGTTTTGAAGCCAAACAATGTGCAAATTGGACAAGAAGTTAAAAATTTGTTCAATATAGAAGATTTTTTTATTAAGTTATTGTCAGTAAAGTAGGTTACAGAATAAAATACGCAAAAATTAGAGAAATTATATTTTTTTTTTTAATATGAGTATTTAGACAAAGATAAAATTTTGCTTGGAGGAGAAAAGGGGTCACAGCAGATGAGATTAGGAGGGAAATAACAGTGTTTATAAGGTGATCAGATAGCCATGTGAAATAAAGGGAAAAATAAAGTATAACCAACAATAGACACCGTTAGGAAGTTGAGAAGAAATATCTTTTAAAAACTGGTTTGAATTGATATTCTTTTGCATGTCTAAATTATGTCTTGCATTTTTTCATATTCCTTAAACATTCTAGCAGCTGAGATTCATGAAACAAATAATGCTTAGCAAGCCTGGCAAATCTCTAAATTGAAAGTTTGTAAACTTTCAATATTCACACAAAAGGACCTGTTATTTTCTGATCACAAACTGTTCATTTTTCTTCATCAAATAACAATTGAGAACACAGTTCATAGCATAATACTGGGTACCTGAATATCTGCATTAAAAATAAACAGTCTTGGTCTTCCAGTATAATTATATGTAACAGAAGCAGGTGGGTTATCAAATAATTTTCTTTTATGCAGGTTTTTTAGAACAGTTTCCTACTGTGTTCAAGTTCAGAATCTCTTTGATGTTGGTGATCAGGCTATGAGAAAAAATAAGTCTAGTATTTGAGGAAATTACTGGTGTACTTTGTTAAGGACTAAGTAGAATTGGAAATAACTTAGTTGGTGCACCCTGGGACTATGTTTACGTTTTTGCAGTTGATGATAAGTAGCATTTTCCAGTCATCCTTTCATAAAGGAATACGCTGATCCAGACTGATCCTTTAATCAGTCTGTCCTTCTGGCTGCTGCCCAATCTCTCTTTCCTGTTCTACCAGTGCCATAACTGGCTTGCTTGTATTGAACTTCATCCTGTTTCTCATTCTCTCACCTAGAAAATTGTCCAGGCCTTCCAGGATTGTGCCTCTGTCCTTCTGTGTTGACTGACAGCTTTGAAATTTGGCCGAGAACTTGAGTCCATTCTTACCAAGCAATGCTGGAACTCTATCAGATTAATGGATTCAGGCTTGCAGCTTTTAACGCAAAATTAAGCAGATGGATTCCCCTGCTTGCTAAATTTTGATGCTTCTATCATAAAGACTGTCAACCACTAAGTTAGAGAGCTGTTTAAATACCTTTTTCATGTATGACATTAAGCAGTGGGAAATAATACTTTGTGGGGCAATGTCTTTATTTACCTTTTACTCTGAAGAGGCGCATGGACAACACTATTTAAATTTTGTGTGCTGGTGGAAATGAGCATCTAGGCAGCATGGCATGCAGATTACTTCCACCACTACAAATGCAGGAACATAATTCTATATATTATAAATATATAAATATATATTGTTATGAAATTATACTGCCTTTATGTTGCCGAAGGTCAGCAACATTTGTAAGCAGAGGGGTGCTTGAGAGTTCATTGTTAAGGTAGGTGTTCCTCACACCTGAACTACAGAGGTAATAGGACCTCTTGTGGGCATACACATAAACAGGGTATTGCAAATTAGAATAAACAAAGTAGGAGTCTTGTTATGTAGTGAGTAGCTAAGTGTCACTGTAGTATTAATTTCTTCAGTGGACACTTTAACAGCATAATTTCAGTTCATTTTTTAGTGTAAATTGGTTAAATGCGTAGTCTGCCCATTCTGCCTAAAAGTTGGTAATTTACATTTTCTGATAGTTTTTATAAGATTTAGTTACATTTAAAAAAAAATTCTAAATGAGCTGTTCAAGTTACTGGCAGTTTTTAGAACTTTACAAATCTTTCCTTGTTCTCTATTTCACGGGGACACTGTAGTGTGATGAGGGAATAGTATTCGTGGTTTAATTTAAGTAGTAAACTTAGTGGAAACACTGGAGGCATCCATGAAGGTCTTTGTGTTTGGCAGTGAAAAACAGTTGGGTTTAATTCTCTTTGCTGGGAGATAACAAAGATAATTGCTTTTAATAGCTGGGGGCAACATTTTATCTGATTTATCACCATTGCTTGTCTCATTTTCATCAATCTAAGTTTTGGCTAGGTAAACTTTTAACTTGCTTTTTGACTCGTACCATTCCATGACCTTGGATTTTCAGATGCTCTGGAGATGTTCTAAGATGTTCTACTTAGGTAATATATCTGCACAGAATATACAAGTGGCAAATAGATTCCTCTGTGTTTGCACTGACTTCTGTTAGTCTCTCAGTGGAGGGGAAGACTACCTATGCTTAGTAATTCTGTTGATGAAATGATGTGTAATAGCATAAAATATCCTGTGAATGGCAACATAGAAAAATATACAAATGCATTAGTTCAAAATTTTCAGTTGATTACCTCCTTAATACCTTTGATACACCTCTATTTCTCTGATGCACCATATTACATTACGTAGTACTTCTCAGCAGTTCAGTCAATTGCAAAGCTGAAGGAGGCAAGGAAAAAAGCTGCCAAAACCTCCCTGAGGATCTAGTAACATGATGGCTGCATTCAAGTCTATGCCAACTTCCTGTGGCATTTAAAAAGCGACTTCTAATATGATATCTCACAGGCATGCATTCTTATTTGTGAAGAATGCAAATTCTATTCAAGTTATTTTAAAAACTTTTAAATTTTTCTTCTGCTAAGGACTTCCTTGAACATGAGTGCTGCTGAAAACTTGCATTCCTGATGCTCCTCCATTTGAAGCCGGCCCACAGTGCAGAACAGTATTTAGGATACTCATTCAGATAGCAGAGAATAACAGGTTTTCCCATTCCCATCTGGTATCTGCTACCTTGGAATATTTGTATTTGCCTAAAGATGTCTTTCATATTTGCCCTAATTCCATGACTAATTCAGTGCTCCCGTAGGCTTAAGGGTTGGGAGAAAATCTAAAGGAATTTTTCATTTATCTGAAAACTTAATTTGGTTCTAATGTCAGCTTCAGGATGCTATGGAAGCCCAAGGGATTGGCTTACAACAGTCCTGTTTGGTCTGCATTAGACTACTGCTAGTTGCACTTTTAATTTTGGTGTTAGGAGCTTCTGCTAGATAAAGTGACTGTGCACATCCCAGTTGATGATTACCTAGCACTAGTATTTGTCTGCTTCCACAGCTGCTGTAGAGTTCAGACTTTTGTCTACCTAAGTTGTGATTACAAGAGAAGCAATGCCTGGCAGATAGTAAAGGGAGCATGGCATGTACAGTGTTTATAACTCTTCTGTTTAATTTTTGAGGAAAGTGAAAGTAATTCCTAAATCTCAGGACTATAGACTATATGTCTATACCTTTTTGTATATGGTGTATTCGAAGTCAATGTGTCTTTTTGACAATAATGTGGAGTCCAAACAATCAACTTGTAAGCATTTTATGTCCACAATTATTTTTTTTTAAACTTCAGTATAGATTTTGGCTGAAAGGTCATATAAAAGCTGCAGTACATCTTATCTAAAGATGATTTTATGTGAGTAAAAAAGAGCTAGAATTACCTGTTTCTGATAGTGTTATTTATGCAGGTAAACCTATATTTTTTTTCAATTCAAGAGTCTTGTATAAATTTTTCTGTAAGTGATGGCAGAGCTATTATATATAAGCTGCCAGTGAACTGCCAATACACCAGTATATTGGTTCCTTGCAATTGTGTTACAAAAGAATTGTATTGCTCTTTCATTCTCTTATTGGCACTTGCATCACCATGGTTGAACTATTAACCACAGCTGATCAGATTGTCTTCAGAGTTCAAAGCAGTAGTTTTGTGTAAATGGGTATGCTGAGAAGATGATGTGCTGCTTATTACATTAATCTAAAAATATAGTGTGTATGTATGTAGGGTTATAATTCTGATCGCTTTTTGCTGATTCTTATGGAAGTGCATCTAGGGATGTTTTGTGCAGGGAATGTATGTGTCCAGAGTGTGAGAGGGGATACTGTTCCCCTGGAGCCATGTGTGGAGGGACTAGATGAAAAGATTTCATGTGTTGCAGGCAAGAGCAGAAACACAGAGTAGTTCACAGCTAGGGAGCAGACCTACATTGTGAGACACCGGGAAATGATTCTTTTTGTCTTAGTTTCCTTCACAGTCACCAATATCTGACTGGTACTCTTCATAATGTATGTATCAAGGGGAATGTGTTAGGTGACGGAAAATAAAGTTGGATTCCTTGGCTCATCCAAGTCAGGATTTGTAGGGTTTCGAGTAATAGGCAAGAGGAGGGAGGCGTAGTACTTCTCTCTTCTGTAGTTACTCGCTTCAAGAACTGTGAATTATATTAATGTAAGTCAATTACTTATGCACACCCAACACATACTCCTTTTCTCTGCCAATGTCATTTTCACCTGCTCCAGGTGACAAGTTCTCTTTTGTTATTGTTGTCCTCCTGAGATTGAAACCCTATTGTGCTGCTTTGCACAGCAGCTTCATACTTCACCAAGCAGCTGTCACACTGTCCTTCAGGTGAGGCATGGTTTTGAAATTATGACTCTTTGGGTTTTGTCAAAATTAACGTTCTTTGAATAGGACACCAGAGCCTGTTCACCATGGAAGATGAGTGGAAGTAGATACATTTTCTAAAAAGGAGGGTTGTGTGTATATATATAAAATCACTTTGTTTACGACTTTGGTACTCTGGGAGCTAAAAATACATTGTAAATTGAAATCAATCGTTTTGTTTCTTTAAGATGTTCTCTGGTGTTCTGAGATCATAGGTGTATCAACACCTATGCAAAAGTTTTACGTTTTATAATTCTATAATAGTAAACTTGAAAAAGCAAAGATGGAAAACGAAACTAAATGAAAAATGATCCTAACCACACCTCTGCCACTGACATTTACAATGTGCATCTGGATATGTCCTGTATTTTCTAACAGCTTCCTTACCATGGAGCAGTAGTGGTCTGTCTATTTCGAGGTATAGCAGTGTGAGGCTTGGTTGTTCAGCTATTTGTTTTAGCACTGAGGCTGAAAAGAGCCATGTTCAGCATATGTACAGGGAAGGCAATTGCACATTAATTTGAAGTCTCCACATGAAGGAGAAATGTAATTAGTGAAATAGTTAAGCAGAATGCAAGAATGGACCTACCTAATGTTAAAATACAGCCCTTGTTTGGAACTAGGGCTTTTTCTTATATACATATTAATGTTATAGGTTAACTGTGGGGAGAAAAAGGGGCCAAGCATAATTTTAAAAAGAACTAAGCTGTAAGACCTTTATTCTGGCTAAAACAGACATAGATGGAATTAAAGAGATTAATGGTTAACCCAGAAATCTCTGATTTAAATCTCAAGTTCATATGATTTCAAATGCAGAATTATTGGCACAGTATCAAAAGGCAGGTTGATTTTTTTAAGCTAAACTAGACATGAAAGCACATTTACAGGAAAATTCCATTTTAATACCACAAACCCTCTACTTTTCTATCAATATTTTTATTAAAGAGGTGAGTGATTATCATGACAAAGCAGAGTCAGGTTTAGGAATTCTTAATCTGGTTGTGCCTCAGAGGAAGGAAAAAAAGTTCTTCCTGTAGCTTTAAAACATTCAGTTGAACTAAAAAGGAATTTTCTTTACATTATAATCAAGTTTAGGATTAATAGTTAAACTTTACTGGCCTAGTATATGACATTTCTTGTCTTTGAATATTTCTGGAATAAATTTTTGATTTGCCACTTTCTTGGTAGAGCTGGAGCTTGTCTTTTTTTCCTTTATTTCTATTCAAAATTCAGGAAAATCTCCCTGTGTGCACTGGAAGTTATTTAAACTTACATTCAAACTGATTTTGGAATATTGGAATTTAAATATGGAATTAACATGTAAAACATAACTAAAAATGTGTAAAAGGAACTGTGTAAATGACAATAGACTTAATTTTATTCTTTGTAAATCTGTTTCATGACTATAGATATATAGAATATATGTTTTAAATATATAAACACAAAGATGTGCACATATACACAAGTCTTGCAGCATCTCTTATTATTATAGATTATGTTTCTTCGTTAATGCATTTATAAACTCTTCTATTACAGCCAGCCAATATACCTTAGTTTAAATGAGTGACGTAAAACTAGGATGGCAACCTGAACTGGATCTCAGTTTATCTCAGGCTAGTCCCTTGTAAGCTCTATTAACTCAGACTGAGAAATAGTAACTAAAGTAGTGGAGTAGTGAATCAACAATATTTTAAATCCTCCCCACTGGCTTTGTAAGAGAATCCAGGCTATTTATAATGCTATTATTTCTTGTCAGAATTCTAAGCGCCACTCTGTACAGCTGGAAATAAAGATGTTGTGTTTCAGGGCTAGGGTAATATTTTTTTTCTTTAATTGACAGCATATTAAAACATTGTTGGTTCTTGGTGTGGGATTTTTTTTTTCATTCCTCTATTATTTATACAGAATAATTTATACAGCTAAGAATGTGACTTCTGATCTAATAATTTCTTTATTATTTTTAATCAAAATCAGTTTTGCTGGCATTCCTAATACTTCACAAGAACAAGTTTTTAGAGAAGTATAAATAATAGGAGTTTCCTTTCTTCATACTTATTTTTGTACTACAACACCTGGGACTTTCTTGTATTATTTTGCATTTTAAGGGGAGGGGAAGTGCTGAAACAGTTTTCCTGAGTGTTTTGCTCCACGGTAACTGAGAGCACTGGAGCTGTTGGGAGAGAGAAGCTCACCTGAGCGACATTCCCAGAGTGTGTGTGACTGCTGTAAAGGCACGTGTGTGTCTGCCTGTGGCTCATCCTGCTGAGCTGGCTTCTGGGGAGGTCTCGGGAAGAGACGAGCGCAGCAAAGGGTTAACTTTTTACTATCAACCTCAGAAAGGCGCATTTGCAATCTCTCCCAGTCTTGTCTTCCTTTTTACACCTCGTTTGCTGCTCACCGCTACTCCTCACTGCAAGGCAGATCCCTTGACCTAAGCAGATTATTGTAGACGCATGAAGGACACAGCAAGCTATCCTGTGCTTTTAAAGGAGGAGATTTTGGCTCCAAAATAGGACACTAAGCTGTTCAGCCGGCTGCTGCTGTACCTAGCGGGCGCGGGGCGGTGTCCGGGGGTGCTTGGTGGGCTCCAGTGGAATCGGATGGGAAACAAAAGCAGAAGTGGCAGCTGCGGGTGCGGGAGCCTGTGGCGTGAGCGGGAAGGATCGCTAATCAGGGCCTGAGAGACCTGGGTTTCCTTGGTTTCCATGACAGTTATTAGGTAACACAGAAATTGAATTGTCTCCCACAGTGCTCCTGCGGGATAGTGGTATGGCGGGGTGCTCCAGGGACACAGACTTGCACTCATCACTCGAAGCATGTGAAACTCCCTGGATTGTTATGCCTTACTTCTTTGTTTGCTCTGTCTCGCTTGTGTTTGCAATTTGGTCTGCTTTGTTGAATTTTTTTTTTTTTTGTCTTTTGATGGAAGACCCTGGCTACACCGTTTCTCAAGTAATATTTTCCCCTTTTTATTTAGAGCTGAGCTTGGCAAAGAGAGGATATGAACAATTATACAGGTGGGCTACTCGGGGGGAGTGAAGATATAAGGCATCCAAACAGGTACTGGCAGCCTGCAGCTCTGTAAAAATGCCACTCCAGCAGATTTCTGTAGTCCCAGCGCGGGAGACTGCCAGCAATGGGAGAAGTTTCCTGGGCACAAACAAAGAGAAGAGCAAGGAAGTGGAGGTAAGAGGAGGGTTTCAGTTGTCTCGGACAGGGTGAGTGAGTGTGCCTTTGGTAGGCAGAGGGTTTGTTGCGGAGCAGGATGCTGCGGAGCAGGATGCGGCGTGGCTGGAGCGCTGCGGAGCGCTCAGGGGTGCAGCTGTAGCACTGCGGGGGATGGATGCTCTGAGAGCAGCGCCAGGGATAGCGGTACACAGACAAGGAGCCTGTTTCAAAAGTGAAATGAATAACCGGAGGAAGTTACAAACTGCGTCAGGGTGTTTTAACATTTTCATTTAAATGAGTGCAGCCTGCTGGTATCGGCAGTCATTGTTCCTTACAAGCTGTCAAGTAGCAGTTTCTCTACAATAGGTTGGATGAAAAGTAGTTTTAGTAAAATTCCTGTCTTTGTTTAAAACCAACAAAAATACTGTACTAAAGCTTGTCTTTCTAATATGCGTGTGCTATAGGCATAAGCTCTATAACTTAGTCTTTTTACCATTTAAAAGGCATTAGTGTTTTGTTTATTATCTCTTGACTTTGATTCATAAACATACAGAAGTGTTGTTTCATCAGTAAATACTGTATCCCGTTGTCTCCCCGTTAAGAAGAAACTGTAAATTCATATTAAATTAATGGTTAGTACAAAAAATTTCAGAAAATCTGTGCAATTTTAATGGTAATTTTACCTGTAGGAATCTCTTTTGCTCTGTATAGATTAAACATGTATTGTGCAAGACCAAAAAAAAAAAAAAATCATCCCTTCCAAACCCAAAACATAAGTAGTCTGTTGACAGATGTAGCAGTAAATGTATGTACCACAGACATCTGCTTTTTCAGACATGTTTCTTGTCTCTCTGCTTTTCCTCTTGCTGTATGGAAACCAGGGAACTATTGGGAAAACAAACATGATGTCTTTTAAGTATTGTCTGAGAGACTGTGATGAACTACATCCCTGAAAAAAGTCTTTCTTCTTGTGGATTGTGTGACATGGTTTTCAGGAAATGGTTAAGTTCAACAGATGGTTGATATTCATAACAGGTCTGTGTGACTGAAAAAGTATTGCTTGGGGTTTTTAATCTTTAAGATAATATTTTTGCTCAATGTTTGGCTATGACAAATTCACTGAAAATGATTATTCGGTTTTTCATTTGAGCACTTTGGTGTAAGTAGCATCCTTCCCTGGAAGTAGTCTCCAGTTGTTAACTGGTAGCACAATCATAAGAGTCATAATATTTTGGGATATCTGTCCTGCAATGGAAATTTTTGATTTGGTTTTATTTTTCCATTAATTGGTTAAAGATGAAGGTTCAGGTGAAAACTGTTTTCTGTATTAAGGCTCAAGGCATGAAGAGCAGAAATATATCATGTTACCTGGCTTAAATTGTTCTCTGGCATTCTTGTTTTAATGTGATCGTTAGAGTTAACTGAAGTATACATGCAATATTCACACAGGAGTCAGATAAACGTGAGACTTAATTTAGAGGGGTGGGGTTAGTGTGGAGATTCTGAGTTGTGGGAATCATCTCACGCACTTTTCTCTTTTGGCTTTTTTTTTTTTTTTCTGTAAGGGCTGGGTTGCCTCATTTCAGCAAGGCTCCAGTGTCTCAGAAAACAGTTTCTTCTTGAATGTTGGGGAAGTTATATATCAGAAAAGAGCAAAATGACATGGATAACTAAGTTCATTAAAGTTCTCTTCTAAACTTAATATAAAAAGTACCAAACGCGAGCCTTACAAAACTCCGAACCAAACTTAAAGTACATGGTACTCAATTGAAATGTGTTTGCCAAACTGCTCTCTGCTGGTCAGAGCCTAATCATTCTGCTTGAATTTCTGCTTATCCTAAAATGCTTATGGCTGGAATATATACAGTGCAAAAACTCCCTAGTGCTATTGATGGAGATAGTGGGCCAAGCAGTAAAGACTGTTTTTCCCATAGTATCTACTTACGTAAATTATGATACTGTTCAGGTTTGTTCTATGGATGTAAATTGGGAGTAGTGAACCAACCTTTTTATTGTCTAGACAGATTGCTCAGGCTTATGTAGATGGTGGTCTATCCCTGCAAATCATGCACAGTATGCTTCTCACAAAGGGAAACTCCCCTAGCTGGTACTCAGTGTTTGTGTTAGTGAGGGTATTCTGGGTTCATAGTATTCTGATATTGTTTCTGCAAGTACCTGCTTCCTCTGTCTTTCTATTAGCAGGCTTTTTGAGGTGAAAGCTAAATAAAGTAGTTAAATGGGCTTCTAGCTGAGAGCATCAAGCTGGTTCAGGTTCAGGAAGACATGAAAAAAGGAAATGTCCAAAAAGTCTTCCTGGTTGCTAGGGATAACAACTGTTAGGATTGTATGCCAAATCCTATTATTGTAAAGAATTTTATGTTATGTTCATACAACAGCATTTAAAATCTACGAAGAAGAGTTCATCTTCTGTCTAATTGCAGAGCTGGATGCAGTGGACTGTTTCCAAGTTTATGGTGAATTTGTAAATCTGCCTTAGTCATACACAACTGAGGTTCTTAATGATGCAACTCATTCTGTAATGGTTTTCTGTGATTTTTAGATGCTGATACACATGCTTTATCTGAAGGTTTTAATATATATCTGTACACACTTACAGATGTTTGCCTAACACTGATCTATCACTGAGGATGTTCACTGCAGTATCACTGCAGAGCCTCAAGTGCCCATAGTGGACTTCTGGCCAATACTGGGAGTAGAGGTGTGATAACAATGCCTACAGGGAGTGTTTACAGGCAATCTTTCTATGCAGTGTCCTTTGTGGGAGTCAAAACTTTTGTGCTGGCTATTCCTGCAATTTTTCAGTGATTTGCCTCAATAATTAGCAGAAGTTGTAGCTAGCAATGGAATTTACATCAAATTTAGCTATAGTGTCTCTTTGAATGTAGCCTAGAGATGAAGTAGGTTTTTTCCATAATGAAGCAGTGAAGATGCTTAGGTGTTGAATAACCTATTGCAGCAGCTCTACAGTACATTTCCATACACAGGTACAACCTTCTGCTAGTTTGTTTCACTGATTTTAGGAAAGCTTTCTAGTCATTAATGCTACTAGTTTTGCCCCAAACATTTAAGTGTACAAGCTGTCTTTCTTACTCTTTTAGTAATGAAATTGGAAAAATTTGTTGAGGAAATGAAGACGAAAGTATAAAGTGCATTCACAACGTGATGTGGGCATTTTTTTTATTTTTATTTTTTAAAAATTAGTAGTTAATTCAGCTTTCTTTTTGAGAAATATCTTAAGTTTATAGTGAAGTGTGGAACTGGGTTTCTGTGAGAGGAAAACTCTTGAGTGTCTGTTTCCAGAAGAGTTTACTTAAACAACTGTTGTTTAAAGTGAATTAAGTCAGTAACCTAAACATCAAATTATGTCATCAGGACTTCAAATTTAGTTAGTTTTTTTAATACATAGACCCTAGTGCCTTGGGATCAATGTCATGGTAATATATGACCCCCATTTTATATGTATATAATATTTCAACAGTTACCTTGAACTTCTGGTTGATTTTCTCTGCTATGATAAAAAAGGTAGAAGAAATGTATATGATTCCTGAAGAACATGGTAGATGAAATGCCTTCTCTGGCTCCTAATTTTATTATTTAGTCGTGAACATACACTATGAAGTTCATAAAGTAGCCTCAGTTTACACTAGCTTCTGTATGGGCATGAATTATTATTCTAAAGTAAGTTAAGTACAGAAAGAAAATTTCATCCAGTGAGAAAATTGGACAGGGCAGGTGAGTAAAGGTCAGCAAAAACACTAATACTAACTAAGAATTTGCAATAGTCCTTGAATAAGCTGCCATGACTACTGTGTAAAGCGAGACTTGAATGTTGTACACTTAGAATGGTAGGAACAAGTTCGTAAAAGCCAAAAATTGTCATGATATAGTAGAGAAGACACTCCTTGGTGCCAAACTAAATGTGTAGATACTACACCTTTTAAACTTAAGCAGTTTTCAATACATGGTACTGGAAAATTTACATGTTATCTGAAGGTAAAAATTTCACAGTAGAAGATAACCTTAATGAAGAAAGCAGACATCAGTCAATCTTGATTTGGTTATTTTGCTGGACTTTGATTAAAAGAAAAGATTAAAAGAAAAGAACCCCAACCAAATAACCTTTGTAATATGGTTTTTGGACATATTCATATGCTAGTATAACTTGCTTGTTATAGCGATGAGTCTTACTCTGTTGCCCCAAAACCTAACCCAATATCCTAAAGATGTTACAAAATCTGATATTCTGTAGTTAAGTAACAAACTAGCCATGTTATTGTTGCTTTTATTTTTTTAGTTTTGATTCGCGGCTCATAACTCATTTACCTTTGCTTAGGTGAATGGTTTTCTTCTTATGCCTACTGTGTTTCTCTGTGCTTAGTTTCCTTCACATAACTTCACAGAATGCAATAAATTGCAAGGAGGAATCCTCATTCCGCTGTGATTGTACTTTGTAATGAAATTTAGTTCTGCTCCCTGCACAGTTCTGTTTTGTGAAGGAAATTTCAGACCTTCAGACCTCTGGGTTCTTCAGCAGCGTTTTCATGTTCTGCCTTCTCAAAAGCAGTAAGAATGAGACCTGTAACTTTGAGGCTTTAAATGTTAAATACTGGGAAATACTTGGCATGTATGAAGGAGTATAGTAGATTGGATTTGAACTTGGTGGTTTTTTTGTAGTTTGTACCTTAAAGATAAAAAAAAGAATATGTTGCTCAAAATTATGTATGCTCGTTTCTTGTGTAGAGCATGCATTTTTTTTAATAAGGAGATCTTCATGTCAGAATTGAGACTGAAACCTAAGGGGTCTTCTGAATGGCACTTTTGAGTAGCTGCTAATGTTTATTTTAAGTACCAGATAGAGTAACTGCTAATGTTTGCCTTAAAGCTTGTAAGTAGTTTAGGAGGAATTGACATGTTTTTTTAAAGGAGGAAGCAGTAGCTAAATGTTATTGATGGGAATGAATTGTTTTACATTTATCTATGTTATCTTACTTGTTACCTACTTAATTTTAAATAGATGTGATAGATGAAATATTTTTAAAGGCTTAGACTTCCTTGCATGCTACAAAGAAAGTGCTTTTACATTTCTGTTAAATTATTTTCATGGCATTTGTGAAGTACATACAGAGATACTTGATACTTGAAACATGTCTATAATTAAGGAAAAAAGGTAAAGGCTTTATATGTTGATGTTGTTTTATTGCCTTGCAACCTTAAGTGAAACAATTGGGTTTTGTTGTGGTTTTTTTGTCTGGTTGTTTTATTTTTGGGGATGTGTGTGTGTGTGTATTTTGTTTGGCTTTGGCTTGATTTTTGCTTTACATAGTGAGGCATAATGTTTAGTGTAGTTAAATTTGTTAGTGGCTTTGATCACTTTAACAAAGGTTGAAAATAGTGTAACTCCTAATATGTGAAAATTTCACTTATACCAGTGCTAATAAAATGGCTTAAGGCAGGTAATGTAAGGATAATAAAAGTCTTAGAATTGCATGATATCGATGCAATAATTCATAAGCCAGATAGATGGTTTTGGTTTTGTGGCTGATTATCTCACATTCTAAAAATTTCTTAGGTATAACTTAACAGATAAATAGATACGGTCATTTATTACCTAAAATACACTGGGATTTTTTTTCTATTGGAATGTTAAGGATGTTTCTTTTCAATGACAGTTGCCTGGGAAGAGTCATGTAATTACAGTCTTTTTAGGAGATTTTTTATTCTGCAGGAGATGTGGGGGTGGGAGAATGGGGAGGGGAAGCTCTAGCATATGAATCAGATTACAGATGTAGTCTGACATGTATTGCTTTCCCTTCATAGTTTTTCTTAATGTAAAGCTCATGTTGAACATGATGTGACACACAATTTATGACAAAATCGCTAATACTGTTTATCATCAATATTACATGGTATTTTTTCTTTTCTTGACATGACCATTGTTTGGACTTCAATGTTAAGTTTGCATGGAAATCCAACTGCATTTAAGACATTTCCTAGTGAAATTTTTCTGTATTTTTGTGGTGATAGATTGCTCCTGTGATCAATGGTTGAAGTGTTCTCAAAGTACACCCATAAATCAGCCTGTGGCATGCTTAATTATCTTTAAGATGCTTTAGAAAACTAAGTTTTTTATCAGTAAGTCTTCTGGTCCCTGTTTGGGAACTATCATTATTTTGGTCTGCCATATGATGCTTATGGCAAGCAATTTCATGACATTGAGAGAGAAATGGGAAATGTTAACATGCTGGGTTTGTTATCATAATTTTGAAACATTGTTTCTTTTTTATATTCTATTAATAAAAACATTACTGTGCTACCAGTAGGAAAATAAGAGATTCCTTGCTGTGCTTTTATTAGCCTGCTTTGGGATAATGCAATTCTTTATAGGCTGCTTTTCCTGATAAGATTATGCAAAGGCTGCTGCCTTCATGGCAGGGTTTTTTCAGTCAGGCTTGTTATGAAAAGTCCGTAAAAGCATATTCCTCCAATTTGCTGTGTATTGACTAAGCATCCAATACCAGTATTGATTTTAAAATTGATCTTTTCACTGATAGAGGATTTGAAGCTCAAGATTCCATACTTCAGTAGCCTTCTGCTTCTTGATGATTGTAGCCCGTGCTTCTAATCTTCTGGCACATGTCTTTTGTTGCTGCTGAAGTCTGACTACAAGTTTCATGAAGAAAGCTTTTGTAATTCCTTTTATATCTGGAATTCCCAGTTCCAACTGAATTAGGCTTGTGTGTGTAGTCTTCCCTCCTGCTGTAAAATGCCTCTGAGTTTAAAATATTAGGCTTCAGATTTCATGCAATTTGGGTTTCTCTCTCAAGTTAATCTGAGGTTTTACAGTTTCCATACTAAAATTAATTGTAGAATTTTCCTGCTAAACAGTGTTTTTTTTTAAATAAAGACAAAACCCCAACAAACCAAAACCATTAACATAAAAGTTTTCTATTTTTAATTGATGGTTGTTTGTCTTGTCTTCAGCTATAAGCTTCTATACTTTAGTTTCATGACTTACCTTGGTCCTGAATTGTATTGAAGCAATGTCTGTAATTGAGACAGTTTGCAGAATGTGCTGTAGTGCCTAAACCTGGTAGCTGAATAGGGTACCAGGAGCTGGATACAGTTCAGGAAGCTGAAAAACAGATGATTTACTCTAGGTACCTTACACACTGATTTCCGTTATGAACAGTGCTCTGTGAGCTGTTTGCCCCGGTGAAAATGCTTTTATTCCGGAGGGCTGGCATGTTACAAATAAAGTTCAAAATCGAAGGCAGAACTTTGTCATCAGCAAAGCCTGTGTCCCAAGACTCATTTTAAAGAAGTATTTTTGAATCTAGTCAGCATTTTTAGAAATAGCTTCCATGGTCACATGTACCCCACTGTATCTTGTTCTGTTTAAGGACGACTCTCAGGCATTGAAATCTGGTTGTTGGCAACTATTTGATTAGTTAAGAAACAATATAATAGAGACTCATATTGCTTGAATGTACTGCTATCTTTGCAAAACTGATGCTAGCCTGATAGGTTTCTCCAGTTTTGTCTGAATCTAGCTATCTGAACAAGAAATTTTAAAATATTCAGGCATATTGAATTCTATAAAATTATTACTATTAACACTAAAATTGTTATTATTGACAGTGATATTTAGTTCTTCTTCATAACCATGAAGAAAATAATGCTGAGTTTGGTATGATTTTTTTTTTCTAAGGCAGAGAACACTTGCCCAGCTTGAGGGTCTTTCTCAAAGACACTGTGAATGTTCCTCAATCTTACCATGAAAGGGAAAGATTATTTTCTGTCTAATGGAGACAACACTTTTAGGTCATATAACCAGCTTTGGAAGCTTCCTGGCTTCAGACAATTGTCATAAGCATATTAGAAATACAATTCTAGTTTCTGCAGTGTGCACATGTGTAAACTACTCAAATTGCATGAGACTTGTTGATTCTTGTCCTTTAAAATAAGATGGTTATTGCAGATCTACTGAATTCTGTACTTAGTGATGAAGGCATTGTTCCACCAGAGCTGAGATCACCCGGGTCTGTCACAGCCCCTCTTCCCTCTGCTGCAGAGGCTTTTCTTGTATCTAGAAACAATTTTTATAAAATACCCACATCTCTTAGCTCCTATTTATATGTACATTTGTAACTTTATTATTTTGAAGTTTTCTTCTTTTTTTTTTAATTTTTATTTTCAATAAAAGAGCAAGATTTTGTATTGGAGAGTGTAATTTGACAGTGTAACCTTACTTTTAATGGGAATACAAACATTAGTTGTTTTACATTCCAGGGTGGAATGATTTGACTTTAATAAGAAGATGGAGGATGTCTCTCAGCCTACTTTGAAGTATCAGTAGATCTTTCAACTCTTCTCTTAGTCTTTGAATACATGAGATCCAGGACTTCATTTCCCTATCAGTGCTGCCTTTTAAAATTGTGGCAGCAGGGGCAGTATATGTAGGCAGTGGGAGCACTTCCCTGTTCAGAATATGTTAATTAAGACTATCCATGTTGTGGAATGAAACTTTTCAGTTGTTAGCATGTCTATTCCTTCATTTATCTCAGTTATTAGTCAAGTGTGTTCAGCTATGTAGTCATAGGATTATATAAGTATAAAAGGTTGAATTATTTCAGTGTCAGTAATAAGATAACTGTCTCCTGGAGCAATTAGGTGTATGTCTTAACCCCCTGACATGTGATCCTAAAGAAACTCTTTTAGTTTACTCACTAGATATATTTGAGATTACAGCTGTATTTTACAGTACCATCATGTTGGAACAGTTTTAAGTAGTTACAGTGATATTGATTTTAAAGAAATGCTTGTCTTATTAGAGAGATTTGTTGTCTGGTGGCAGCCCAAATAGAAAACCCCCACACTATCATTTCTCTTAAAATATCGTGCTTTCAGATGCTTAAAGGGAGGCTTTTCCATCCTGTACTCCACCATTACTACAGTAGCCTGTTGCAATGGCTGTGTTGTTTTGAGAGGGGTAAAGATGTAGCAAAGGCTTTGCCCTCTTAGTACTCCCTGTAATTCTGGGCAAGAAATCAGCAACCTTCATTTCAGTGTAAGATATAAATGTCAAGTATTCAGTGCAAGAGCAAAATGAAGGGACGGTAAGAGTCAGACAGCAGTTAGCATTTCTAGGTTTTAGCTGTATTTAGCTATTCCTTCCATTTACTTCCGACACTTTCTTTGAGAGGAAACCAAAATCCTTCTATCACTCGACTTCTCCAGTGGCAGGCAAGACATCACCACAGGGCAAATGATTAACTGGTCAAACCTTGTGAAAATATAGTGCACTGTGTTGGTGAAATAGGTGTTTGCCTTCTTGGCAGTGAACCCTCAGTAGTGGTGAGCAGGCACCAGGATGTCTGAGTATGCCTTATTATATACTGGATACAGCTGGAGAGTGCAGTGGTTAGACAGCATATGTGGCCCAGAGAGGAGTCAGTTTGGTAGCTGTGAATGCTGTGTGCCTGGAAGGACACTGTGTCTGCAATTTTCTAACCACTTCCAGATTTTTGCTCTGAATATAAGAGCTCAGACACAGGTGGGAATGTGAATTGGTTTTCCTGAACCATCTGACAGTGCTATCTCACTGTTACAGATGGGCAGTGACAGGAATGCCTGTTAAGACCCTCTAATGCTGCTGCAGTCTCCTCCAGGAGGAAAGGAGGTCACAGCATGCACAGGGCAGGGTTGCTGTAGCTCAGCCTATCCACATGCTGTGCCTGAAATCTGTTTCAAGCCTCATTAGAGAGGAATGCACACTGCAGGTAGTGTGGTTTGGCCCTCCTGAGCCACAGCGAGAGAGTACTGAACGCTTGCTTGCTGATGGTCCTCTTCACAGGACAACCATTAAATGGTTGAACCATTTAATACATGAAAATAGTGTTATTTTTGATGGAAGTTTTTCTGCTGTATTTCTTCCTGCTCCCTCTATCATCTCTGAATGCTGTTCTTTGACAATTTGATGGACTATGTTTGATGGACACCTTGCAATTCTCTGACTTTGGTTCTAATTCCAGATGTAGTTTTCTGTGCTTTCATTTTTCTTCTCTGAAGTAAATGTGGCACTGCTCCTTCTTCTTTCACAGAACATTATGAAATCCCCCAGTGAAGTCCATTTTCTAAGGGATGTAGATGTGCTGTATTGTTTCCTGTGGGTGGATCCTGTAGGTAAAAAGTTTCCATGGAAACAATAAGCCCTTATGCTTTTACTGTTCCCACATAATCATGAAAGTTCTGTGCATACAGTAGAGTTTGGAACAACCTATTTCTCATGTGGAGAATCCCAAGTTTTTTGCCATCTTAAGCTTTGTTTGAAATACAAATGTTAGCCACTTATCTCTTGTGCGTGTGTTGAGTGTGATTGAGAATTTGGATTACTTGTTTCACTGTCCATTTAACATTTCTCAATATTAACACATAAAAACTAAAATCATAAATTATAAAAATTGGAAGACTAATAGAGTTTGATATCTTTTATTTGGTTGAGCATTTGTGGATTTTTTTTTTTAATTCAGCAATACAATCTTTATTTCTGTGATTTATATGTTCATAAATCATGTTACTGCTCTTCTGTCTTTAGCAGATAGGTAGAAGGGCAATTGAACATTTTCATAAGTTATTTCAAGATTCTGGTATTCCAGTCAGGCTCACAGTCTATATTTCTGATAACATAAAACACTCATAAACTCATAAAACACTAGACTGGTCATAGTAGTGGTGTCAAACCAAATGTGCAAGGAGTTGAAAAGAATCACCTTTTAAAAATATGGTGGGCTGAAAGGTCATAATTCAGAATTGCCTGCTTCAAAACATTTCAAACTAAAGAAAAAGTCAAACCATTCAGAATAGGTTTTGCATATTTTCACAGATTGTGTTATCAAGCTTTTTCTCTGCAATCTTGAATGTAAGGCAGTGGCTTCTAAGAGATATTTGGCATTCTTGCTTAATAATGCAACTCTAAGAATGTACATTGCTTTTTTTGCTTCCAGAGGTTTCATGGTTTCAGCATCTGCTACCAGCTAACCTGGACAGAAGATTTTGAATTCGAGATCTTAATATAGAACTCTCTGCTTTTGAATTGCTGCTGTCCAGGTGTTTTAGGAGGAATATGACAGAATCAGTTTTCTGTCTGAAGCTAATGTAACCTTTATTGTCAAACAGCTAAGCTTCAACAAATAGATTATGGCATGATTGGGAATAGCTACTCTGCTGCTGCACTTGACAATGCTGCCATAACACAAGTGACTGACTGACCTGTTCTTTAAAACTCTGAGGTATCACTTTTGTGTCTGTTCTGTAAAAAATGGTTAGCCTCCAGCATTTCGCTAGACTCAATTTATCCTGAATTAGGGGAAAATTTAAACATCCAATGATTGGGTTATTGATTCATATAATGTTTTTTTCTAAAACGAGTACCCCAATTTATATAAATGTCTCTATATGGTCTTTAATGTACAGATTCTTAATGTACAGATAAATTGAGTACAAGTAAAGTGTGTCTGACTGAAACTAAGCTCTTCAATGTGATGTCTGTTTTGTTTGTTTTTTCCTTTGGAAGCCCTATTTTAAGACTTGATACTTTTTGGTGTGCAGAAGCATATTCTCTTTGCCATTCACTTTGTGGCAGAATAGTGTTTGGCACTGAGTAGAATCAGAAGGGTGGAATGTTTAAAATACACATGCTATACCACAACCAAACCCTGTTGATCTAGCTCTTCTATGAAGTAATTCATCAAAGTAGACCTAGCCTTGAAATCAAACATTTTGACTGCCAAATAGGTTTTATGTCTCCTTACATTACTGATAATGAAAATTTCGGTGACACTGAAAATGATAATGTAGTATTATGTGTCACATAAGTTTAGGTGGCATTATAAGACATAATAGCATGTCTGAGTTTTCATGTCTGCAGTGCAAATACCTATTCTCAATTTTATGCTACTTCAGTTTAATGAGAGAAAAACTAAACGATATTTCTTTGGTCTTTACTTTGCCTGATTGGTGCTAAAATATTTAATGGCGAACTACCAATTCAGATGTAATTTGCAGAAACAGATTCATTTACTGTCCTTCCCATGATGAAGAAAAAAAAGAACTTTTATCACAATTTGTCTGTATGTTTTCTTTCATTATTTGCTTTGCATGTTGGTCTATGTGCTGGGGCTCCTCAGTCATTAATTGTGCTGTCTTTTGTAGTCTAGGTTGGCTGCTGAAGCTGTGTTCAATATATTATCTGAATAATTAGCCATTTTTTAAACAAAGATTTTTTTGGGGTGGTGTGGTGTTTGGGTTTTTTTAATTTGTTTTGGTTGGTTTTAGCGCCTTTTTTTTTTTTT
>VXBI01000567.1:42418-103827 GCA_013397375.1 Toxostoma redivivum
TTTTTTTTTTCACATGATGAGCTTTGGCTGCTTTACATCCTTGGTACCTTTGCTTTATCTAATGGCCTTGATTATTTATGCTTATTGAATACTGCATGTAGGAGTCATTTTGGTTAAAAAATTGTTTCTATAAGGAATGGTAAATCTGTTCTATACCAGGGGTTCTGTGCCAGTGTATGGATTGTTTTTCTCTCTCTTCCAGCAATTTGTAGGATGTTGTTTTTCATGGCAGTTCCAAAGGGGATTTTTTTATGCCCCATGTAGCTAGCTACCTGTGATATAATTTCTTTAAAATTGTAACAAATTGAGGCCATCAGAATGGGCTAAAAGCACCTTTAAGATAATCATGAAAAGTCTTTACTTGTGACTGACAGAGAATAAAGTTTTGAAAAACTTGAACCTTGGGCAAAGACTTGCCCAAATTTACTCCTTTTTTTTTTGAAAAGGGCTTTTTTTGGAAAATGTAGAGGAAGGGTAGCAGTTTCAGGGTAAAGAACACAGCTATTTTATGCACAAAGCAACAGGGAGCCTTTAGCAGGTGTCCTCATAAAGTCAGTTACATTTGGTAAATGTTAACGCCACCAAAAGCCACACTATAAAACATTGGCCTTCACTTCTGCACCAGAAAATACATGTCTGAATAGCAATTATTTGTCATGCATGTAAAATTGTGGATATAAAAACAGCAGAGCGTGTCACTAGGAAAATCAATTCTAAACACTTTGCGAACTGAGTAGATGCTCCATAAAATTTGTCTTACACAAACGGAAATAAATGCATGGGCTGTAAGGAAGTGTGCAGCAGAAATGCCAACTGTAATTTTGTGGGGTTTTTTTTCTATGTAAAAACTAAAGGTTTAAAGGAAAAAAGCTATAAAAAATCCTCACTTCGCAGAGCTGAGCTGCTGGTAGAAGGTGCCTCTTGACAATACTATACACACTGATCCTGTTATTACTATGAATTGGTACAACTTTCATGACTGTTGGAGAGCAGCAGTTTGCAACTGGAAGATGCCAGCTGTATGTGCCTGCAAGTCTACGTTCTGTGTGCAGAAATCTGGCATGTGTCAGGGAATATAATAGTTCTCTGACATAATTACTTTTTCCCACTGTAAAGGGTATCTGAAGCTATTTCTGCAATTACATTTAAACCTTTTTTTGAGTTTTGCTTGTTTTAATAGGAAGCTTTCTTGAAGAAAGGCTGAAATTATGCATAAAAGATGAAGCAATAATTCATTAAATAATTAGATTGAAAACTCCCATTTCAAACAGAAAAAGATATTGAAGCTCGTGATCAAGCATTTAGAATATCTATATTATTTTTACCTAATGTAAGTGGAATTGATGAATAGGAAATTGTTTTCAAATATTTCTCAACATCAATAATTAATCTTTGTGCGTTCTCCTTAAGTATTGTCCACGACTTCATAAAGTCAATACCTCTCTTTCTACATGACATTTAGAAATTAAGCCTAATGACACCTATTGTGTTCTTAGCTTTCAGATTTGGAGTAGTTGTTAAATGCAGACTTGTATACCAGCATGAGGTGTTTGCAGAATTTTCAGTTAATACTAAATACCACTTAATGAGTGTCAGATATATTTTAATTTGCACAACTTTAAATAAGAAACATTCTTTTAATTTAATAAAGAGACATATTATTGTAATATATGATGGTAGGTAGTTCCCACCTCTCAGTAATATATTTAAAATATGGTGATGGCAAAATGTATTTAACCTGAGTGATTTTTGAAGTACATATTATTGCATTTTGAGGTCCCCCAGAATGCAAATTCAATTGCTATTTCATAGTGATATTATTGTGGATTTAATGTGGGAAAGTTCTGCGCATAAAATAGAACCTTATAGAGGGAAAAAAATAAGTATTTTGCCGGGGGGATATAGTTTGGTACCTGGAAGAACAGGAGTGTAGCATGGCATAGAAGTATTTAGTAAAAAAAAAAAAATTGCAAACCAGAATGGTAGAGTGGGTTGGCAGCAATTTCTGTTGTAAGATTTCTTTTCTATGAAATTATCAGGTACTGTGAGGATGCACACACTGACCAAGTCTCCTGCCCCTCTGGCCCAGTTGAGTGGCACCATAGGTTGGGGGCACAGGGCAGTTGCTCCAAAGGGTCCATGTGCTCTGTCCTAGCTTGCAGCTGGCTTTTTTGAGTAGCTAGCTATTCCACACCAGACTCAGCCTTCTGCATGGTTTGTGGCACCCACGGAGGGCATGTCACGTACCAAAATTTGGTCTGTCTTTAAAAGTTTGTCTCCTCAGTTCCTGGTTTAATTTCATTTTATTGGCTGTTCTGATAGTGTAGATAGTGATGTTAAGTCAAAATGGTGATATTTATTATGTGAAATATATATTACTGCTTAATAAAGCAACACCAATCTACCTGTAATTGGTTTATGGGTAGATATTAGTTGGGTAAGTTTCCTGACATAGATCTCATTTGAACTGCTCTTACACCCAACTGTAGTTTCACAGCTTTTGTTTCTGCAGTGAGGCCCTTCATTTTCTGTTTTGTCTAATGATACAGTTTTATGCTGGCTGCTAACACAGAATAGTTTAAGAATTTGTCTGACCAAACAACACAAGAGCATTAGTTTAATTGAATTTTGAGGGTTGGTGCTTCAAACTTCCAGCGTCTGGGAGATACAAAAGATATTAAACTAGCATAAATTGTATCTGATTCCCCTATCCTTTCTTTCCTTTCTCCTTTTAGAAGAGACTGTAGTAGAAGGCTAAAAGCCAGCTAATATTTGGTGTTATACACATTTTATTTGTTTTTTTTTCCTTAAAAAAATCAGATGAAGATGTAGTAAATCAAGTCCATTAAACTTCCAAGTGTGCAGATCATTGCACAAGTTTTGGTTTTGCTTCAACAGACACCCTGTTATTTTACACAAAAGTTACAGTATTTTATATTCTTGGGTAGTTGTGTGGAAATACTGTATGAGTTTAAATTTGTTTCAGTATCACTAGTTATAAAACTCCTGTCTTGCTCTCTGCAGTTTGTTACTCGAAAACTTGCAATATCATCTGCTTCCAAAATGCAAAAGACCATGATGCCATTTACAAGAGATCAATAAAAATATAGTTGGACAGGTAAACCAGCAAAATTATAGCCCTAATAAACTGTGACACATTTGAGAGGCTGATACAGATTTTTATTGTCTTGCACTAGGAATGTAATACTGTAATCCTTGCATCAGTTCCTTACCATGAATCAGAATCGCAGTAAGCGAAGACAGAATACAGTTTCAGTAGTTTTGAGTTCCTTTGAATATTATTTGTTAAATACAAAACTGATAGTTCTCTAGAAAGCTTTAAGTCTTTAAACTAGATAGTAATAAACTTTCTGCTCATCCTAGATCTCTGCACAGAGTATAGTTTCTGATATCCCTTGAGTCCTTTTTCTGTATATCCAGTAACAAATATGTTAATGTTGATACTGAAATATTTTCATTGTATTCCTTTTTTCATAATCACTTAACTACAGTGACACAAAGATAAATATAAACAGGTCTTGTTCAGAAACGTAGAAGAAATTAATGATGAATGAGGGGAAAAAGCAGTGCAACAACAATAAAAAAATTAGGGAAAGTGAATCCATTACTGCAGGCCAATTTTACAATTTTATGTATCTTCATTTTACAACGATCTATTATTTCTTCTTAAATGTGAATATGTATTTATATGAAGACAATAAGTCTTTATACTAAGCAGAGGCTCAGTGAGTTTGTTGCTTGTATCTGTTCATTATAAGGATTTTAATTTTCTATGAAATGCATCAAGGTGTAAGTCAATCCACGTTACTACAGAAATATTCACTGTCTTAATTAAAAGGATTCAAACCATACATGTTCACTGTTTGTTAAATTAATGTGTTTCAACTGAGAAAAAGAATGGTTTAAAGTTCAAGAATAGTATGTTTCTTCACAAAAGGTTGAAGTCATGTTATGAAATAATTGTTAAAAAAGGTGTATCATAATTAGCTCTTTTGAAAAGTGGTGAATCTTAAAATTTACAAGCTTCCTTTCTTTTCCCCTACACATAAAAGAGTAAGTTTATTGATCAACATCTTTGGGAATCAATGGCAGCAAGAACACCTTCATTCCCCTGTTGTTGATTTTAGTGAAGCAGATGAAGGGAATCTTCAGTAATTGCTGAAGTAAGCAGTATAAGCAATCAGGAGAAATCAGGAAAAACACATTTCTTAATTTTTGTTGTTACTGCTGTTTGGGTTTAGTTAGTTTTATTTTGAGTTGGTAGTTTTAATACACAGTAGTTTTTTTCTCATTAATATCCCATCTTCAGTAAATACTAATTAAAACATAGCAATTGCTATGTTACTGTTACATTAAATATAGCAAGTATGACAGATTTTTGTTAGCAGCTTTGTTATATGCCTTGAGCATTCCTGCTTATAAAGTGCACTTTTACCCATGTTTCATCATCCTTCATGGGGACTGTACTCATTATTCATTGTTGCTTCTAATGTACCCGTGAAAGCAGTTCATTTTTTCTGCTCAAAATGAAGTGTATGGCTGTTTATGATGGTGTGAATATGAAGTCAACATGGAATGAAGTAACAGAGAAGAAAAATGCTTGCCCAACCAATACAGAATGCAGCTTCTGTGGCCTCAATAGGATCATTAGGTCCAGACTTGGAAAATCTGAAGTTTGGGCCAGAGTTGTGACAGTTATTTGCCACCTTATATCCAGGATGTGATGTGATCCCAAAATCTAGACCCAAGTTAAGGTACTATAATAACATAAGGTAATATAATTACCTTATAAAATATAAGGTAATATAATAATTAATATAAAAATAAGAGAAGTAAATAGGACCTGCAGTAGTGAAGATGAAAGGCTGCAATTTGTGCATTGCTAAGTTAAGTCACTCCACCTAATTTTCAGAAACCGATGAGGGTTAAGCTCAAATGAGCCAAATATTTTGGTGCCAAAACACCTTTAAGTTCTGTGAGAGGCATTTAGGTACTAATTCCGTTTCAAAATCTGAGGTTTTGGAATAGTGATAGTTATTTGGTGAGACTTCTATTATAATGTAAAGGCATGACTTGTAGTTGTGTTTTCTTTCCCTTCTTAGAAAGTAATGAACTGAATTTAGTAGACAAGTTCTCCAAGCGTAACAGTACTCAAGATATATACACTTCTCTTCATGTTTGCTAGAATTTAACAACCAGAAAGTATGAATAGAGTCAATAATTAAGTAAAGTATAATGCTTAAAAGGATATTAAGGTCTCAATTTCTAGGTTACTCTGAAATACATTTGTCTCTTTGTTGAAGAAGTAGTTAAGAATGTGGATTGTGTATAGAAGGGATTTTTTAATAAGCAGGAAAATCAGGGAGAATCTACTCTAATTGGTCTGTGGTAGTATATTTCCAAGAAAGTAGATTAGATAGATATAATTGTCTTGGGAGGTTAGGCAACCCTCTTATCCCCATTAGTGTATTACATAATACATATTTTAATACGTCTCAACCATAGGAGATATGCAGGTTTCCAGTGTTGCCTTTTCTTTCTCAAAGGCACAAAAGAGATATCACTATTTCTGGAGATACAGTTTTCTTTCTTGTCCTCTTTTTGATATTTATGATTTTAGTTTATTATGGGCATTTTTAATTTTCCAACAAGTTTGGCCTTGCGTGGTTGTTCATTCTAAGGGAAAGAAAAAGGTGATTGTGAGCAGCTGAGTGTTTCTCCATTCCTTGGAAGAGGGTTGTGCAACTGATGATACCTGGTTGATCTGATGGTAGAAATCAGGAGTAGGAAGAGGAGATTCCTGATTTTATATGCTTTTTTTCACTACTGAAGAAAAGTGAACTGCTGTGCAAAACCTGATATGCCTGGGAGTGGTATTGAATGTGTAAAGTTCCATGCTAATTGTAAAATTTCTGTATGATGTTACCATTGTAATGGTGTAAATATTGTTATTGATATAAACATATTAGTAAAAGATCCCATTAGGCTTTAGGATTCAAGAAACCCCTCATTAAATCCTATGAGTATGGCTCTTACTAGTTGTTCTAAAAAGGAAAATGTTTTCTCCATGCCCCCATGCATGGATAAACACTGTCAGAAATGTGTGAACTTCTTGAAATATCTTTCAGTGGCTCAGTGGAAGATTTTTCTTCTATTTTTATTTCTCTGTGGTTGAACACTGTCAGTTTTAGTGATCTGACAAACATGAAGACTTTGCAAGTGCTGTCTCCCTTTGTTTCAGCTTTCTTGCTAGGATATAACTCATTTAGAAACTTCTGTTTCAGTTTTTCTTTCCTTTTTTTTGTCTTGGGTTTTGGGTTTTTTCATGTTTGAATCATGAATAAAATTTCTTGTATAAAATAAAAGTATAAGAACCACTATGCAACACTGAAACAAAAAAAAATACGACATTCAGGTTTAGAAATTCTTTGTTTCTTGTATGTGTTTGAGATAGAATATTTTCCTGTAAGGTATATGCTTACTGATATGTCCAATGGCCAAAATAGTGATAAAGAGGCTATTAGGATGAATCGTGTTGATCTGATGAGGGCTGACTAATAAAATCAGGTTTGATTTAAAAAGCAGGAACAACAAAGTCCACAACAACAATAGCAAAAATAAACAAGCATTAACAAAAAAAACCTATGTTTTTTGTTGACACATTTTGCTAATCCCATTCCACCTTTGCTGCATCTGTTTGAAAAACAATTATTGGACATGCAGCCTTCTGTGATGGGTACTTCCAGTAGGTACTTACTCAGTTTAGAGGAGGTTTTCTCCCCTACTGAGCTCTCTGTGAGCTGAAGTTATTTTGAGCAGTTTGGATTGGCACAAGGTAAATCATTAATATTAATGCTTTT
Organism: Toxostoma redivivum; assembly: GCA_013397375.1. Classification (NCBI taxonomy): domain Eukaryota; kingdom Metazoa; phylum Chordata; class Aves; order Passeriformes; family Mimidae; genus Toxostoma; species Toxostoma redivivum. The sequence continues at coordinate 49,300 of VXBI01000567.1, forward strand.
ACAACTTCTGCATTTACAACTTCATGGATCCTTCTGGAGAGAAGTGCTGAAATCCAAGATCTTGATTACCATGATAATCTCAAGTTTTGCATTTGTTATAGATTGTGTGTGCTTATTTAGGAAGCAGGCAGATTCTTGCAGAGTTGGACTGAACTTTTAAAACCATCTTGCTTTCTGAACTTCTCTGATAGGTCATAGTATAGACATACCCTAGTGATAGCAACAGCTGTTGGTGGTACTAGAAATTACAGGACAATTGTTCCATGTCACTAACTTTGCCAGAAAGGGCTGTCCTCTTTAGATATACAGAACTGTACGAGAGTTAACCAAAGATTATGCGAACAAAAATAATCCTCAAAGGGAATTGTGTGTTTTTTAAGTTTGTCTAATTTCAATTTATGGATCTGTGGGACCAGTTGTTTGACAAACCCCTGGATTTTGCATTGAATTCCAAGTTGCGGCTTTATTTAAAAACACTTCCTTTTTTTCAAACCAGATATCCAGATATTAGTGGATCAAGTTTTCTGTATTTGGAGCTACTGCATTTAATGCTTCAAAATGGAATACTTTGTGTTTCTGTGTGTAGCTGTCAGAAGACCTTCCAAATAAAACATTTCGTACACTGCTGCAAAGATTTTGTGAACATTGCTTCCCTTGGTTTCACTATTTGCTTTGCTTTTAAAACATATTTTTAAAAAAATCAGAAACGGTATAGATGTGAACTTAAGGAAACAAATCATTCATCAGTGCATCTGGTTTTTGAGGGTTTGGAGTTTTATAAAGGGCAGGATGGAGTTGTCAAATATGTTAGGTGATTTAAGTAATACTTTTGATAGTTTTTCAATAATGGTAATATAATAAGAGTAGAATCACAGAGTCACCTTGGTTGGAAGGGACCATAAAGATCATCTTGTTCCAAACCCCCTGCCATGGGTAGGAACACCTTCCACTAGACCAGGTTGTTCAGAGCTCCATCCAACCTGGGCTTGAACATCTCCAGGGATGGGGAGTCCAAAACTTCCCTGGGCAACCTGTGCCAGTGCTTCACCATTCTCACAGAAGAGAATTTCTTCCTAATACCTAATTTAAACCCACTCTTTTTCATTCCCCCTTGTCCTGTCTATAGATAATCATCTCTCCATCTTTTCTGTGGAAGGTACTGGAAGGCTGCAATTAGGTCACCCTGAAGCCTTCATTATGCCAGGCTGAACAATTCCAATTCTCTTAGACTTTCACCATACGATTTCTGGTGGACTAGATTTTGAGAAGAAGGGCAAGATATTATGTGAAAGGCTAACGTGATCCGAAGAATTTTTTAATAACTTTTTGAAGAATTTAAACCATAGGTTTTACTTTTTTGCTTGAATGAATAAGCTATATAGCAGTTGTGATTGTGATAATTTAATCTATTTTTTTTTTTCATCTTTAATTCCCTTCACTGACATTCATCACTGTGAGAAAGCAACATGGAATTATCCTGTTGTAAATTGAGGACATAGAAAGCAATCTACAGCAATCTGCTGTGCCTCTCAGCCAATTGCTTGGCTTTTCCTATGAGGACAGTATGGATAGGAACAACTTCACAGGTGCACAAGTCAGCTGCAGAGCTCACCTACAATTGTTCCTACATGTATAGAGATGACTGTATTGGTAGGTTTTCCAATCTGTACTTGACTTCACCCTTATCTATTACCCATGATGCAATCTATCACACACTCATTTATTGTTATTTCACAAATGTCTCATTTCAGCCCCAAGTGTTATTTAATTGGACTGAGTTTTGGGCTTACACCCAAGTTAATTTTTATTCATGTCTAATTACTTTTAATTGCACAGTAAAAACAGGAGATGGTGCAAAGAAACAGACTGCATTCTGGTTTTAGTGTGCAATTACTATTTCTTTATTAAATTCCAAACACTTTTATCTGTGGGGAAAAGAGTGGAATTGCAAAGATATCAAGAGAGAGCGTTCTGTAATGTGCTGTGTATTTTTGGATAAAAGATGAAATGCTAGGAGTTTATTTTCAAAGCCTAGGCTGATTTGTCAACATCTGCATTTGGAAAATTTATGTAGTACTCAACACTTCATAGCAACACTGAAAAAGAAGTGCTGAACCTGCAGCACCATTTTTATTGCCTCTAATCAGAAACAAATTGCAGTATAACTGAACTTTGTACTTTTATTTTGTGATACATAACTAGCAACTTGCCATCGGAATGCTTTCAGTGGTGAACTGTCTCAAGGGGAGGAAGTATGAGATTTTTAAAAGTCGCTTTCAGTATGGGATTGGCTTGCTGCTGGAAGCATGCCAAATTCGAAACCAGATTGAAAGTTGTGTGTTACAGATCCTATTTTCAGCAAGCTTCATTCACTGCTGAGAAAATATGAAATAAATCCTGTCTACAGAGTGATAGAGGAATACCATGGAAGGCATCCACTAAATTGAACACTAAATGAAAAAGCACACACCTCTACATTTTTGGACAAGTTTTGTAGCTTCCCTCCTCAGTTTAATATTGCTCCATTCTTTACAAAATATTTGGTAACATTTTATCCATCTGTACATCCCTGAAGTGTAAAAGTGCATTTATAATTCTAGTATTTATAAAAATTTGCCTTACAGAAGTGAGTATACTATTGCTAAATGTGCCCAGGAAACAGGGTTCTCTTTAGCCCCATTTATTTTTTTCTTACTTCAAGCTATTATCTGTCACTGTGCACCAACAGAAATGTTATGTCTTTTTTCCCTTTGTCATTGTGCTGTGCCCACCCAGAAGACTTCTTTTCTTCCTTCCTAGCATGTATGTGGACATAGTCATGACTGTAAGGAAGGACACAGCATATGCAAAAGGGAGAAATAAGTCTGTTCATATATACTATTCCTGACCATTCCTCATTCTTTCACAGCTGGGCCTGTTGGCAAAGTATATATTTTCCAGGCCAGATTTCAACTTGTTCTTCATTTCTAATCTAAGTTTGTCCTCAGCAAAGACGTGCTTTCCTGCAGAATCTCCCTCCACTGGTTTTGAACTTATTAAAAAAATATACCTCAAGAAACTGTATTTTGCTACTTTAGGGGTTTAAAACTTGAGTTAAAGAATTTCAGGAGAATAATGGGTAGGTATTGAGTATCAGCTCAAAAGCTACATGTTTAAAAAAAAACAACGCTACCTTACAAAAGAGAGACATTTGCAATTAAATGCTTTCTGACTTGCAGCTTTAGCTAATCGTTTTGTTATGATACTGTCTGAATTATCTCACAAGAGGTGTTATATTTTAGTTTGTTTGTTGATTTCTGATCTTTCATGTTTCAGAGACTTTGTATCAGCAGTAGTGTGGTCAGCAGTACCAGGGCAGTGATCATCCCCCTGTACTTGGCGCTGTTGAGGCCACACCTTGAATCCTGTGTCCAGTTCTGGGCCCTTCACTACAGGAAAGACATTGAGGTGCTGCAGTGTCTCCAGAGAAGGGCAATGGAGCTGGGGAAGGGTCTGGAGCACAAATCTTAGGAGGAACAACTGAGGGAGCTGGGGTTATGTGGTCTGGAGAAAAGGAGGCTCAGGGGGGAGCCTGGAAAGAAGTTGCAATGAGGTGAAGGTCAGACTCTTCTCCCAAGTAACACGTGACAGAACCAGTGGAAATTGCCTCAAGTTGCTCCAGAGGAGGTTTAGATTGGACATTAGGAAAAACTTCTTTACTGAAAGGCTAATCAAACACTGGAACAGGCTGCCCAACAAAGGGGTTGAGTCACCATCCCTGGAGGTATTTTAAGGACAGACATATAGATGTGGTGCTTGGGGATGTGATTTAGTGGTGGACTTGACAGTGCTGGGTTAATGGTTGGACTTTATGATCTCAGAGGGTTTTCCAACCTAAATGATTCTATGTTTCTGTGACTGTCAAGCAACATCACAACACATAAGACTGATGATTCTTCTAATATTTAGAATGCTATGCCTGCTACTGTGTATTTGCTTCCAGTCCTTTTATAAAGAGAGGTTTGCTATGCATTAGGCAAACTGGACATGCTGAGTCTTGTGCTTATAGCAGATAAAATATCAAATTGTTTGCTCAAAAGTGTGATGAAGCAAGAAATTTAGTGTCCCCTTGTGATACAAGTTCCTTCAAATTCTTTAACATACATTACATAAATGAAATCATTTTGTTAAAATTAGTGATTCTTCAAATGTCATTGAAATGAGCCAGTGAGCTCTTGATTGCCATTATGGTAGAGAGGCCAAGTAACATTTAAAAATAAGCATTATCTATTTTTGATGTTGAAATAAAGAAGGTGTGTCAAGTGAGAGGCTATCAAGTTGACCCATTCATGGCTGAAACACTTGTAGAAATGCCAATTCACACAAAATTATGAATGCAATAATTTCCCGCTAAAAATATTTAGTGATTGAAAATATTTTTTCAAAATTAGCTGAAATTGAGTGTAATGACATGAGAAGGTACATTTATATGGGCCTATTAGTCTGCTTATGGTAAAGTGATGCTCTCAGAAGATTATAATATGTGGCAGCATTTGATCACTACAAAAAAATTAAACCATGGATGTATTATCTTGTAAACTATGGTTTCTTTGAGTCTTTGGTGGAATTTTTTTTTCTTTGTTTCAGTACATAACACTAAACTTTCTTAAAAACTATTGGGCATTGCTTGTCTTTAAGAGTTATTGATGCTAGAGATTATTCCATTTTCTTACTGGCTTAACTTCTGCTAAACTGAGAAATATCTTGATGAACTTCACTGTGGGGATTTTTTTCCTTTCTTTTTTAAAATTTCTGGAGCAGATGTTTGTCTTCTATGTGAGGCATAAATTGTAGGATGTGGTAAAGGTGATGAAGTTTACACTTTCTATTGCCTTCAAAAGTTGCTGTAAAATCACCAGCTGTGTTCCCATGGGTTTATCAGTCAAATGCCCTACCCATGCAATCCTTGAAATTTAGGCAATGACAGATTTCACTGAGTCAGTTCTTGAAACAAATAATTTATTTTTGCTTAATTAGGTGAAATATAATCTTGAAATAGGAGATTTCTATTTTTTCCAAACTCTTAGAAATCCTTAAATAATTAAGCCCATATGTTCCTTACTCTGTGCAAAACTGTTCAGAGAGAACAAAGCCAGTTAAAAATTCAGGGATCTAATGCAACTAAATAGCTGAGGAAGATGTATAATATTAAGGGTTGTCACCAAGTTTTCCACCTAGAATTAGTGATTAACAGGATGTGAAAGCCACAAAACTTTAAATTTTTACTGGTGAATTAAGGATTCCTGACAACTTGAGTCAGATCTTTCAATGACACATTGTGTATTGGCAAGGGCAAAGCTGTTGGCACATGAAACTCGAGGTCTATCAGCCCCCTTAAGATCTGTAAATTATGTATAGCACTGCTTTAGCCTCTGGTTATGGTAGGATTGGAAAGATATTAATATTATTGTGAGGCAGGTTTTATTCTCCTTCCTTGTAAAAAAAAAATACCATGTGTTGTAGAGGTGAGAAACAAAGCCACATATCTATGAAAGACCTCACAAATTAAGTTTATGGATGTCACAAGTTTAAAATGAGTGCTTAACATTAATGAAAAAGTCATAAAAGAATAAATGTCAATATATTTTTCCCCAGTAAAAGAGCCAAAGAGGGAGAATACTTCAGGGAGAAAATTTTCCTTCCTAATTCTCATTCCATCCAGTCCCAGTAAAGGTTGCTGATTGCATAAATCCTGAAGAAGTAATTATTGGCAGCATTTTCTCTTAAAAGGTGTACAGGAGCGGAAACAGGTAGGCACCTGTATTTCACAAGAACCAGAACAATAAGAAAAGTTTAATTCTGAGTTGTCACCTAAATGATTTCTGTGAAGTTTTAAAACTAATGTATGCTAACTTAGACATGAAACAATCAGTTTTTCATTGGAATAAAAACACAGATACAGGAATGCTTGGGCATCCTTTCACAAAATCTTCCGGTTCCACAAGTTTCAGGTATGTTTTGCTCAGGTGCAGTAATGGCCCCAGCTGTCTTTACCTGTTCTTGCTGTGGCTTTGCTAACAAACCTTTGCAGGCTATGGCTGCTGAGGAGGGCAGTGCTCCTGTGGCTTTTCAGAAGTCGGCTTGTATGTGGTGTTAGTTAATAATCATTTCACACCTAAATGCTTCTAGACCTTGAAACTATGTCTGCAGTCCTATCATCCGTCAGCAAAGTAGTTGTTTGGAGCCAGGCTGTCCCTGTCACCACTCTGTGACTGTGTCAGAGGCACAAGTAATTTGTACCTATATGGTGAGAGACACAGGGATACAGGTGAGTTTTCTGAGTGTTAATTAACACCATACTAAAACCTACGAGAAAATCAAAATCCGTGTTTTGAAGAAGGACCTGGACAGTATAGTAAACATGGTTTAATGTAATGGGGTTTTTTTTTCTGCTCTCTGTGAAGTGGTTATTTTCCACTTTGAGTATGAAGTAATGCAAGGAAAAGCATCATGTGATCCTATCAGTGAAGTTGTAGTGCATGTATAATAATCTGTTAAAATTTTGTGGTTTTCTCTACTTATTATTTGCTTTGTCTGCTACTGCAACTTTCCTCAAGCAAGAATTCCTAATGTTCAAAATAGGAAAACCCTAGTGTAAAACCTTGAACACCTCTTCACAACAGAAATAGCTCATATATTCCTCTTTTGGCCTACTGTTGCACAACTGACACACATTTTTGTCTGACACAGAACTTTGCATAATGCCTATGATTACTTACTTAATGTCTTTTTCAGGAAGGTATGACCTAAAGTTCTTTTCTTTGTTCATTATACTGTTGACTTTCCACCAAGAACTGTAAGGGGTCAAAGAAGCAGGATTTACCTTATTAGTATTCTGTCCATACTTTCCTATTACCTTATGGTTATCTGTTTCATTTTAGATCTAGCTCATTTAGAAGGTGCCTGGCTTAATTATTCTGAAGACCATTAATGCTGTTTTTTCTAAAGGTAGTGACAGCATGAATTGCTTAAGCAACCTTCACTTCTTGTGTGATGCCAAAGAGTCAAGGCTAGGTTTCATCTCTGTGTAAGTTCTAGCTGATCAAAACCCTATGATGTAATAGGCCAGAATAACTTAAAATTTATTTGTAGCTTTTGTTCATTGTGGATGTAGTTAGGACTCACTATCAGCAAGCCGTACTGTCAAGCAAAACTATTTCAAACGTTCAAAGTGAAACCAATCTTCTGTTAACTTGAGATTCCCCATTATAAAACAAACAGTAAGCAGAGTTTGATACCTTAATATCAACTAACTTGTGAAAAACTGATTTTGCAACATAAATATTTAGATATATTGTATCTTCAGATTTGTGTATGTCTGAAATTTAGATCTGTGACAACAACAGGTCTGTGATGACTCATTATGTAATGTTTTTATAATAATTATTTTGTTAAAATTATGAAGTTTGGCAATTCTTGATATAAAGTTCAAGAAGTGTTTGGACAATACTCTCAGGCACATGGTGTGAGTTGGTGATGTTCCTGTGCAGGGCTGGGAGTTGGACTCAATGATCCTTGTGGGTCCTTTCCACCTCAGCATATTCTGTGATTGTGTGATATGATAAGTACAAAGTCTACTGGGCAGGTTTTTAGTGATAACAATGTATTACTGCTGTAAGTAACTCAGAAATGCCTGCAAGATCCTAATAGATTTCTCTCCAATAACTACTGTTTTTAGATAAACAGTCACAAACTAGAAGAATAGAAAAATGGCAAAAAACTCAGTGGGGCACAGTTCCTGGGAATAAGGGTCTAGTATCTTGCTTGTCACCTACTAGGCAGTCTTGGTTTGGTTTTACCAGTCTCTGAATATGAAAAGTGTACATTCTAGTACTCCAGCATGGGAGTACTTCAGTAGCAAATGAAAAAAGAATGTGTAATTTTCACACTTTGGATACCATGTCTCTTCATAGCTGTACTGAGCTTACATGAAGCAAAATATGTTTTAATTCCCAGTATTGTTTCTATTCCAAGACTTCTTTGATATTCTTGTAAATTTGAGGACTGTAGGGTTCTTTCTGTAAAACTGTATGGAAATCCTTCCATAGTAAAGCTTCTGCTCTGCTGAAAAGCAGTTTTGAGCTGGCACCTTCATTCTATATTGCAGTATATTGCTTTTTTACTTGCTGGGAAAAAAACTTTTTGGGATGAAATTTTACATAGATCATAACAGAAAGACATGTTTCTTTCTGTCTTATGATGGAACTTATATTTAAATGTCATTTTTAAAGAGAAGCAAAAAATTGAAACTGGATGTTTTACTTAATGTTATGATCCTAGACATCAGCTGGAGGTATATTTTTTGTGAAAATATTTTTTTGTTAGAATTCAGGAAACATAAGGCATAAAAATTGCATAATGTTTGTATTAACAACAACTGGTAATTCTCTATGCAAAGTGGAGTCCCATGGGTTGTCATTGAAGACTTAAGTAAATAATTGTGCTGAGAATCAATGTATTTGGTGTCTGAGAATAGTCTGCCCTGTTCTCACCACACCATATCCTAGCGCTTTGCATTGGCACAGAGAAATGGATTGTCACTGTTAACATGCCAGTGCATCTCCTCTGATGGTCTGGGGGACATCCTGATGCTTCAGAATGTGACATAGCTTCTGCATGGATATGAGGTTAACAAGACTGTCCTTCGCCAAGTGCATGTTGGGCTATAAGTGCTTTATATGGTGCTTTGCTTTATTGCATGTTTCATTTTTCCAGTTTTCACATCACAGATGAGTGTGTCTGACCCCACTGTTTAAATATCTTGTTTGCACTTTGCTATTTATCTTTTGCTTCTTCCCACCAACTTCTACCCAATTATCAGGGGCCTGTCCTAGATTTGCTATATCCCAGATATTGCCTCAGCTGAGAGGGAGGTTGGGCTCTTCCGTTTGTGCTTGGAGTCTCTTAAAATGAGAACTTCAGTAGCAACAGAAATAGTCTATATGTAATAGTTTCCACCAGTACATTTCTTTTCCCCTTAAGAACTTCTTGAAATGCTCCCTGGTTTTGCGAGTGGCTGGCCTGTGGTTGAATACAGTTTTTACTTCCAAAGTTAGTTTTTCTCTGCTTAGCTTTCTAATTAAGTGTTAAAGTTGAATATAGGCCAACTACCTACATGTGCTTTTGCATTCATCTCTTTTTTCCATTATTTTGTGTTTCCTGGAGCATGCTTATTTTCTGTGGAGCTATATATAGAAAAAGGGTCCTTAATAAAATCTTATCCATTGAGCTAGTGCTTGCTAAGTGTGTGTTCTTAATCCATTCACGCATTTGCAAAAGAGAATGAAATGGCTTTGGGAACTCCAGCTAGCTTGCTGAGCCTTGTAGCATGGCATCTATTTCAAAATTGTAAACAAATCCTATGATAATGTAGTGAAAATTATTTGTTCAAGTTGTATGATTTTGTAGATGTGCTTTTCTAAATGCTTACTTAATTTTATAAGTATGTTGGTTCTACTATCATGCCAGAATTTTATTAGTGAAATTTTTATTTATTAACTCTTTCAAAAAATATTTTACTAGTTTACTTATTTTTCTGAAGACCCAAGCACTAGAATGGAAGGTTACTTGCTTGTTTACTTCATACGAGAAAGATTACTATAAAAACATTGATTATAAAGGTGTACAATATATGAAAATGTATGACAGAGAGCTAAGTGTCAAAATAATACAAACTTTAATAGAACCTTAAAGAAATAAAAATGTCTGAATTCAGTGCAAAACATCTAAATGTCTAAAGAATAAAATTTGAACTTCAAAGAACTGAGAAGCCAAAGAAAGAATTTATAGCCTATGTACCAGCTCAAGAGACTATATTGGAGAAATGCTATTTATTCCAGTGATTTAAACTAAAAGTATACATTGATTAGTGCTGGAGGCAGAAGAAGCCAGAGTTGGTAAATGAAAAGAGAGAAATTTTCAGAAAATAGGGAGAATAATAGTACATTGGGGGGGAAATAAAAAAAAAGCTGAAAAAACAGCCAGCCAGGGCAAGTACTTATACACAAGACTGATTCTGTGTCAGTGAATTACATCAGGGCTGTAGAAGGCTTTGATTCAGATCTTGATTCAAAAACATGGTTACCGTTGAGGAGGCATTTAGTACAGGTCACAGAATCCCAGAATGCTTTGTGTTGTAAGGGACCTTAAGGATCACCTACTTCCAGCCTCCTTGCCACAGGCAGGGAATCTTCCTCTGGACCAGATTACTGAGAGCCTCATACAAGCTGGCCTTCAACACTCCCAGGAATAGGACATCACAAACTCTCTGGACATCCAGTTCCAGTGCCTCACCACTCCCACAGCAGAGAATTTTTTTCAAATATCTAATCCAAACCTACCCTCCTTCATCTTAAGGCCATTATCCTTTGTCATATCAGTACATGCTCTTTTAAAAAGTCCCTCTCCTGCTGTCTTGTAGGCTCCCATTAGGTACTGGAAAGTTGCTCCAAGATCTCCTTTGAGGCTTCTCCAGGCTGAACAGCCCCAACTCTCTGAGCCTGTCTTCCATAGGGAGGTGCTCCAGCCCTATGATCAACTTAGCTTGTTCTAACAAGCACACATCTTCCCTGAGCTGGAGGCCCCTGAGCTGGATGCAGTCCTCCAGGTGGGTCTCCCAAGGGCAGAACAGAGGGGCAGAATTCCCTCCCTTGGCCTGCTGGCCATGATGATCTGGATGCACCCCAGGATATGATTGCTTTCTGGGCTGCCACTGCCTTTTACCAGGTCATGTTGAGCTTTTTGTCCACCAGCATCCCCAAGTCCTTTTCTCCAGGGCTTCTCTCAATCCATTCCCTGCTCAGCCTGTGTTTTTGCTTGGGATTGTCCCAACACAGGTGCAGAACCTTGCACCTGGCCTTGTTAACATGAGGTTTACACAGGCCCACCTCAAGCCTGACAAGGTCCCTCTAGATGGCATCCTTTCCCTCCAATGTGTTGACAGGCCTGCACACCTTGGTGATGTTGGCAAACTTGCTGAGGTTGCCCTCAATCCCAGTGTCCATGTCTGGACTATGTGTTGCAAATGCATTGTCATCAGTGGTGTAAGGTATCTTAGGAAAGCTAAGGCTTGTCTCTGTTATGTACCAACTGTAGAAGGGACAAATTATTAAAAGCTGTCATGAGGGCAAAGCTTATGGATTAGCCATGGAGCTGCTCTTTGGTACAGCAGCTAAAGAGGTTTTGGAACAGGGCCTTTGTATGAGACTGCATGAATGGGTGTTGCACAGCTGTGCCAGACCACGTTGCACACCTGCACAGGCATCTCTGTGCCATGCTGTGCTGCACACGCTTGTCCCAGTTTCAGCACCAGAGTTCAGTATAGCCTAGTAGAAAGCAGTAAGAATGGTAGCAAAGTCAGAGGAGGGTTGTCGGAGGTGAAGATCAGGATGAGACTCAGCTGCCTGAGCTGCTGCACCACAGCCACCGCAGAGTTAGAAATCTTTGTGTTCACTCCATGACTAAAGGGAGCCCGGGACCAATGCTGTGCTTTCAAGCATTGTTTGTTTTCTGTTGCACACTCAAGATTTCAGTTTTATAATTTTATATTTTGTCAGTATCCTTGCCAATGTCATCTTCCTTCGAGGTTCTTTGGAAAGACTTGCAAGAGGGTGGATACTTACAGTGTGCTTAATGTTATTTTTAAATAGAAGAGAGAAACTAATGCTGTGTCTAGTTTTAGACTTTAATTAGCAAGCACAACAAATACTACATCTTTAATTTTTTAAAAATGGTTTGTGAGGAATGGCATCTTATAACTGTGACATGCATATGGTCTGTGTGAATCTTAGCTCTCTGACAGCTGTGTAAGTTGTGGTTTTAACTGCATGTACTGCATTGCTTTCATCTCACAAAGAAACAAACCCCAATTTTCTCTACGGAAAATAATTAGTAAACCATTATGGTCTGGCATTGTAATCAATTGGGTTCAGGCTTAATTTGAAACTATTCGAAGACACTTTTAAGAATCACACTAATTTAAATTTAGAGGGCCATACTGACAGTTATCCAATCTTCTTGCACCTCTCCATATTTGTTATCTATTCAGCAAAACTTTTCTGTTTATTTCCCAGCTACAAACATAAAAACTAGAAGGGCTACATAATCCTTCAACTTTTTTTTCCCCTGGTCAATTTCTCCAAGTTATTTTTTGACAGCAACCAGAGCAACAATAATTGTTTACAATAATTATGCCACCATTATTATTGTCTTATGAGAATTTTAAAAAAAACATTATTTCAACTATTTGAGTCATACTTTTGTTCCCATGCATTCACTTCTAAGTCCTACTTTTGTATTTGTTTTCTGGAAATTCTGGTAAAAAATTATCTAAGCAATATTATTCAAATCCTTATTTGCATAATTGTTAGCTTTTAGGTTAACGTAATCTTTACTTATGTAAGGGACTAGTTATTTAAGCTGTTACTAGTAACTGCAGCATTAGGCCAGTAGGTCAGTAATTATTTATAACTTAAATCCGTTTATCCTGAAAAACTCTGAATAGACCATCTGTCATGGTTTTCTACTAGCAGAGGTCAGATCATAAGTCAGATCATAAGTCATGGTCACAATTTCCACTAGAAGGGGGCGGTGTGGAGGCCTGAGGGCCTGTCACTGGGACTGTAACACTTCAGCCCCGGAGGGGCAGTATGGAGAAGAGATACTTGCAATAGTATATTTCAGTTAGTTTAGTGGTGAACACTATTTAATAGGTTTATTTAATCTTTTTTTAAAAAAGAATTCTAAATCTTCTCCTTTGGTAAATCGGTCACAAGTTTTCATTACACATTTGGATCTTCTGTCAACTCATTAGGTAGTATACCCTTGATGACAACAAAAGTCTTCTTCAAAATATTTAGCAGAGTTTTCTTTATTATAATGCATACAACTTAACTTCATTTAGTTTTATAAATACCTTCCAACAGAATATCAAATTTCACCTTCTAACTAATTAGAATTCAAGTCTTTATTTTTTAGAAGAAAATAGCTGCACATCAGTTTCCAGAGGTGACCCTGAATTTTCTACTAACTAGCATTCAATGATGTTTAATATCATTAATATTTAATGATACTGACTGGTCACAGAATACTTACAGATTCATATTGGTGGATATAGCTATAATTCTCACTAATCACTTTGGGTGGGAAGAGACCTTAAAGATCATCTAAATCCAACCCAGCTATCATGGGCAAGGACACTTTTCATTAGACCAGATTGCTCAGAGCCCCGTCCAACCTGACCTTGAACACTTCCAGGGATGGAGCATCTGCAGCTTATCTGGGAAACCTGTTCCAGTGCCTCACCACCCTCAAAGTAAAGAAGAATTCTTAATGTGTAATTTAAACCTACTCTTGTTCCATTTGAAGCTATTCCCCCTTGTCCTGTAACTACATGTTCTTGTAAAAAAGCCCTCTCTATTTTTCTTGTAGGCTCCCTTCAGGTACTGGAAGGCTGCAATTAGGTCACCCTAACCAAGAGCAAATTTCTTGCAAACACTTTTTATTAAAAATAAGTATTAGCTACTTGCAGCAAGAAACCAATTCAACAGTTATGTTTTATACAATTATATACTAGAATATGAGGGCAAATGACTAATGCTTATGATGGCTACTCACTCATACTAAAAGAGATTCTGAAAACTATCTGAAGTGAGGGAAGGAAAATGGAAGAGACCAGCAAAGATAAAGTAGCAGCGGCCTGTCCTGCCCTGGAGTTGTTACAGATTGTGTTACAAAGAGCAATGATATCTAAGCAAGAGGATAAACCCTTCTTTCCAGCAGTGATTACCACTGTCTAGTGCGGGTTCTATATGACTGACCTCTCACAGGAGCAGTATCAGAACTGCTCACAAGCAAGAGCTTTTTCTGTGTTTAGGGTTGTCGGCAGAAGATGGTTTATGACTACTCAAGACTTTGTATTTGACAGAAAAACTTCTGTTAAAAATGCTTCTCTGACAAAGGAGAGATACTTCTGTTGGACCAAGCATGGTCTTAAGCACATTTTGGTGTGTATACTTCTGGTATTTCAATGAAATCTGATTTTCTCTTTGTTCTTAAAAGCTAACTTAAATTCAGGATTAATTATCTATCCTTTGATACTGTGGTGTTTAATAGTTAAATTATGTCTTTTGGGTATTTAACTTTTATTGGGCTTTTAAAAAATGTTACTTCTGTCTTTGTCTTCTTATTGTATTTCAGTAGCGAGCTCTACCTGATTGAAAGTGGATTTAATTTTACAGCATAAATATACCCTTCTTCTTCTGTAAATAAACCACATAAGAATGGGAAGAAACATTAAGAAATAAATTTTAATTTTGCATAAGCAGAACAAAGTCCATTAAAGACTTACTGTAACTTCTTATGCCATGTTCATTTGGATAATTGCATGCATAACTTCATGAGATAGTTAATGCTTTAGCTTCATGTGGATTTTTGCATTTTAACATTTTCTGCTATTTCTGTATCCTCCCTGAAGAGTTTTCATCTGCCAAGTACTGGTGTGGTTTATCAGGTGCATTTACCAGTCACGTCTTTATTGTTGATTGAAGCTTTGATTTAAGCTGCTTGGCATTCATGTATGGCTAAATATATGCAAACTCACAAAGCGAAAACATGTACTTTTTTCTTCTCAACTCCATATCAAGGGTGTTGTCCTTTCCACTTGGGAGTCTGATGCATCTGGAATTTACATGGAGAGGTCCTGAGGGAGGGGTTAGGCACCCTTTCATTGTTCACCTGTAGCAGTGGCACATACAGTTGCATTGCTTTTTGAAGGTCTGAGGAAAATTCAACATAGATGTTTAACCTTGCATGGGGAAAGCATTTCCTTGGAGAGTAGCTGTGATGTTAACAGCAAGAACCTTTTAGAAAGCAAAGTCATATTTGAGGATGGAATAGAGGTTGCTTTAGTTAAAAAACTGCATCAGCAAATACAGACGTTTATACAGTATCTAAATGTATAAAGGTGGTGTTTCTTTAAGCATTAAAATCAGTTGCCATAAATATATATTTCTCAACATTTTTTTCTTGAAGTCATCGCAAATGCAAAATGGCATAATTACAATGCTAAAAGTTTACCGTGGGGAAAAACACTATTGGTGTTTTTCTAAAGAGCCTTAAGTGATTTAAAAGTGCTTTCTGCTTTACAAAAGAGATAGTCTTCCTTCTGGGGGGTAAGAAACTAGTATGAAGGCAAACATACCCGCAAATTTTAAATTGCTAGTAGCCCAAGAGACTGTTTCCTTTGAAAACTTATACAGCTTTCTTGTCATGCTTTGGGCATGTAGTTACTCCATAGTAGTTATGGAGTGGTTAAACAAAGAAGTATTAGGTGCAATAACTTTTGTACCTGTCATCTTAAATTTATTTATTTTCAGTGATTGAATTGTTTGAATTAATAAGTGAAATTTTCATCCTTAGTTGTGACAAAAAAGAGTCAAAGTCTTAAAGGACTAAGGACAACTTAGAATACATATTAGCAGTATAAGAGAAAAGAAAAAAATCAACAAAAGCTAGATTTAGTTGGAAATAGTTATACAGTTATTTTGGTACAGGACCATCGTAGTAATTTCTGAAAATTGATTAGATAATATAGATATTAATTTAAGAATATGCCATAGTTGACTGTTTGCAAACTTAAATAAACTATAAGTTCTAGAAAACTTGGCTATAATATAATGTCTAATACTCTAGAGAGGGGCACTGATTCTGCGATGATATTTTGAAAGAGATGCATAGCTAAGTTAAATGGCAACTCTATTTTGTCTTTACAGGTGGGGAAAGGCATTTAGAGGTGCATAATTGGGTTTACTCTTCCAGTAGGGCCGTAGAAGCAGTTCTGAAAACAGTCATTAATAAACATGACATGTTTAAATTCAGAGTCTTACATACACTTAATGCAGAGGTGTTTGTGTATATCTAGTAGCTATACAAGAAAGCTAGCACCATTATAGTCTTGATTGGTGTCATTCTAGGTGTCAACTTAATTTTTGGGCATGTGTGCTTGTTTTCTGTTGGTCTCTGCATATTTTTTAATGAGGCTAGACCATTAGGTATTTTATTAGGTGTTATACAGGTACCTGAGTTGGTTGCTGCAGGTATCAGTCAGGAAGATAAGACTTCTCTAGCTTGATGGACTTTCATGCTATTTTAATTTGATGCTGGACTCAGAAAATTAGTCCTCAGTTTGGAGGGGCAGAAGGTACTCAGCTCTTCTGATGATATAAAATTTTACAGGTAATGATCACATTTTTATGTGTAATTTTTTTAAAAAAAGTAATTTTTTTCCCCCTGACTTGAAAGAACCACTAGTGAATGACCACAGCACTGAGATATTACTGTACTTTTACAGCTGTTGACACAATCACATATATTCTAATATGAATTTATTTTTTAATATAGAAGTAATTTTAAAATCTGAGGTTGAACTTCTTATTTGTAGAAAGTTTTAGTGTCATTATGTTGTTATGCTATGGCTATACTGAATTGTCCTTGTGAAACACAGCAGTCATAGGATAATAAATGACTAGTTAAGAAAAGCCAATGGCTTATGTGTGACACAGAAATAGCAGAAGCTGTCAGAGATTTCTATTGCATGCAGCCCATGAATTCGTGGTTTTATTCAAATTAGAATAATTGATTAGAAGTCACAGCTTGGTAAGACTCAGACAAGAGATACACAATGAATAACAGTGAATTGTATTTATCTTAGCAGAGCTCAGCATTGAAGGCTATTTGTATTTCAGTATTCCTGTAGCTCTGCTCCTGAAATATTTTGATGGTCTGCCAAATCATGCGGCTGGACAAATACCATCACTTTGATTGCCGTTGGGAATCTTTGAACACAGAGAACAAAACTTAGCTTAGATAAAGAACAGTGTGTTTTGTGTTCAATTTCCTGCTGTTCTGTGATAGCAGTTAGATTCTGGTAAGGACTGAAAAAGCATAGCCTTTGTTACTTGAATCTGATTATGCTCCTGAATTAAGCATATAAATTCTTTTCTCTTTCTAGATATGTGAACTTTTTTTAGAGATATTATGCTTTTATTTCATACAACTGGCTAATTTTTATTACATCATCTTTAAACCCCCTTAACACCCTCCCTTTTTTTTTAGCATTGATATTGTACAAGATTAACAATAATTGTGTGTCCCTTTGCTTGGCTAAATTATAACTAAAATTTTTCTCACCTTAAAAAACATGGATAAAGCAATTCTATTTTTTAAACAAATCTAGAGATGATGAATTAAGATTTTTGTCAGGAAATTTATTTGTGGTGGTTCTTCAGGTGTGTGAGCAAGAGCAAAGTCCTCCTTTCAGTTATGATCTGGACAGTGGCACTCATTTTGATTGCTCAGGGCAAAAAAATAATTGCAAATCTTACAAAGGGTTCTGCACACCAAGAAGACCAGAATAGGGCTGTACCTATATTCAGATGATTTCTTGTCTTCACAAGGTACAGGCAGTATAGAAATGATTGACTGATCACTTACTGAGTATGATTTTGTATGTCACGTTAAGATTTCAAGAGACCAAAAAATTGTAAAAATCAGTTAATCTGTTGTCTCACTCACCTAAGCATCTCCAGTGCAATAAAGCTAAGGCTAATTTCCACTTATTCCTATCAGTTCCATGAGGTTGTGTGGGGAATACAGCTTTGTGCATTTAATACTTTGAAAACTATATATTAATGATAAAGTGTGGAAATGGTAGAGCTGTTGTTATTCAGGAAGGGGTTGTAGTTTGTCAGACTCAGAACCTGGAAAGATGCAATCTGCTGTAAATGTATGCATAACTTGTGTACTGCATGGAGATGTATTGCATAAAAAATAAACTCGAGTTACAAGTGCATAATATATAATGATGCTGCATAGTGCCATGGGAGGTCTTTAGCATTATTGTATTTATGTTCCAGTTTTATTCAGGCTAGTGCTATCCTTATTTGGAGTACTAGGCACTCAATCTGGTAGGTTGATCTTTCTGTTTATTATGTTTCATGATTCTACAGAATAACACATTTTAAATTATAATATGTTATAAACAACCAAATTAGAAATTACTTCAGATGTTGAGAATAAAATTGCTCAAAGTTGTTTATAGTAATTAATTAGAAAAGTTTTGCACTGAATACCTCCATTGCCAAGTTCAGTTGGGAGAAAAAACCAGATTGTGAAATTTTAAGCATACTTATGAAGGTTACTTATGCTTAATAGCGTGCTTTACTAGTGCTGCAGAATTTCCAGAATGTGGTAGCATTATTTAAAACTTACTTTGTTATTGTTACAAACTAAAAGTAAATTCAGAGGCAATTTGCAGTTGGCACATAGCATTTATTTCTGGTGTGCCTACATTAGTTTTTGCTGTTTACAACACATCCTAGCATAGCACTTCAAGACGAGCCAGGTATTCTGGGCATGGGTACATACAGGTTTGTGTGTTTTCTCACTGTTTATTTGTATCTAATATCTGCTACTGCTTTAGGGCTATTTCTACTTGTTTCAGTGAATGTGGGGGTTTGTATCCAAATGTTATATAGCTTTTGGGATGGTGCTAGTTTCAGAGGTATTCTGTAATAAAATCTCTTTAAAATAACGCTTTTAAAATTAAAGTTACAACTTGAGGAAAATTTAACGTGGAGAGAAGTCACTATATTTGCTGACACTAAAATAGTATTAATGCACATAAGGTGTGCTGAAAGTGCATGACTTTTCTAACTTTTATGGTTTAGCATTTCTAAATACTTTAGAAAAACATGTTCTTTTAAAAATATGTTTATTAACTCGTTCAGATATAAGTGAAAAAGCTGTTTTTAAAGGCATGCATCCAGAGACATGCACACAATGAATTCAAAGTGTCAATGTTTCAGGGAATCTAAATTATTTTCAGAATTTCAGAAATTGAGAAGGGATAAGTGGAAGGAGAAAATGTTGGGCTGGTGCCAAGCGATAGCTCGTAACCCTCACAGACTTCCAAACAGCACAAGAACACCCGAGGTCTCAGGTGATGCTTCGCTTAACTCTACTTTGGTGAGTGAAAAGTTGCATTTTGTGATGGTGGCATGCTCAGATGAACTTGAGAGGCATTAAATTTATTTTTAAAATTGTACTGTTTTCCATTGCTTGCATTTCCTCCCTGTGTGAAACCCTTTGATATAACATCTGTTTACTCTTTCATTTTACGTTTTTTTGTCTTTTATGTTATGCATGGTTCATTCTGATTTGCATGCTGTGTCTATAAATCAGTATTGATGTTCTGTGAATGGTAAAGACTTTAAGCAGGAGATGACCGAATATGGATCACTTACAGTCTTTGTGATCTTAATCAGTGCAATGGCATTTGGTCCCTGATGAATGCAGCTGGACATTATTTAAGGGCACCTCATTTGCCCTTTGTTCCTGCCTGTTAACGGGAACAAAGTATCATATGCCTAACCTTGTGTTAGACAGCTGGATTTTAAAATTATCTTCATATATTAAACATATTATTGCAAGAGGTGGTTGAATTTCTGCATGCAAAGCTATTTTGATAGTAGATGTTCAGGCAGTGTAAAGTTGACAGTTTACATGGTGGAGTTAAAATGTGTCATATGAAAATGAATAAAGTTATTCATTGATAAGCATTTTAATCCCGCAGTTTTTTTTGTTCATTGAAATAAAGCCACTTACATCTGTAGACCTGGCCAGGTGAGTAAGATCTGGTACTTGTATGTAAGCTGTTCCAACTGCCCCGTCTCTAAGCAAAAATTGTCTGCTTGTCTACTTGTTTTAATTCAACTGACATTTTCAGGCTACAGCAAGACTGATATTTGGAACATACGCAGTTCAAAATGCCTGCTCCAATTTCATTAATGAGTGTTAAATAGACCCTATATTTCCCTATCCTAAGAACCATGAGTGATCAGGAGATAACTGCCCTGCAGCTCTTGAAACACGGACAGGAGACATCTAAGCTGAAAGGTGAATAATTGTTCCTAACCACTGAAGAAATGTGGTAGTCCACATGAAGAGGCATTGGTCTGCTTGAAAGCTGTTGCAGTTTTGTTGAAATAAAGGCCTTGCTTAAGATGGCAAAATTATTGTGTTTAGTGGTAAATTATATGAATGTGAGTTTCTGCTACAGAGGAGAACACAAAAAGGCATCATTAAAAGCTGCAAATTTTATAGTTTATTATGTATATCCTAGAATATTGTTATAGCTCACTTTCATCTAGAATACTTTCAAAGAAATAAAAGGAAATTAAAAATCAGAGATTCTATGAAAAAAAGATGTCAAATATATTATCCCCACATTTAATTACTATTGCTATTTTATTTTAAAGTTTTATTTAATTGCTTTCACTATTTAGCTATTAATAGTAATAGGAGGTAGCTATTAAAGAATTGGGATATGTGGAAATTTGCATATTTTGATTTCTGCTTGACTGCTATTCAGCATTTAATTGGTTTGAAATTCATGAGATAAGCATTCCAATCTACCAGATGGGATTTAGAAATGAACTGGAAATACAGTTCAGAACTGGTGAATCTTTTAACCCTATTAATATTAAAACTTGTTCAAAACTAAGTTTGAATGTAGAGTGATGCTTAGTTGATGAAGTGTGTAAGACAAAGCCAGAGAAATAAACTACTGGGGAAGATACTGTGTGTCATTCAATATCGTGATTGGCTGTAGAACAGTAATCTTCACAACAGGAAATAAAGTGATAATGTCTCTTGAGGCCTGCCAAGCTTTCCTTTTCATTTTCTTTGCTTCCCACTCTCTCAACCATGACTTTTTCTATCCTTCACATCTGAAGAAAATGATATTCAGTATAACCTTTTCTGGCGATGTCTTTCCAACTTGCAGGATGTTGACTGAAAATCCTTATTTCACTTGTGAACATTTTTAGTCTAAAGTTTTGCTTGAAATCAGTTTTGATTTTGCTTAGTTGCTGTTGCCTTTTCAATATTGAAAAATTTTCTGACTGGTCTTGAGTGAAGATACAGAGTTTAGCACTGGAAGTTGAAAAATAATGAAACAGCAGAAAATAAAGAATATAGCAAATTGTTTGTTCTAAGTGTACAAAGCCATGTCTGATGAGCTATTCAAGCCCCTTCCTTCTGAATTAAACTTCATTTTTCAGTGCATTGCAGCTCCTCTGTGGACCTGATTCCCTTAGTATGGGTTTACTTGGTGAGTCTTGTGCCCATGTGAGTCTGTGTCTTGAAGCCACAGCTCTTTGCTTCCTTATTCTGTAGGTGACAAGTCTGGGTTTGGAAGGAAGCAAAGTGGAATGTAGACTGCATCTTTTTTTGACCTCTGCTATATGCTTTTGTATACACTTCTGATTCAGCAGAATGTCTTCTTTATCTCAGAACTTCAACTAAGGCATTAAAAAATACTTTCCATTTAAAACTAAACCCCAAAGTGGGCATTTCACAATGCCACTTTTCCAAAGGAAAGCGATCTTAAAATTGCAAGGGAGTCTCATTAATTTTTTACAGAATCATACAATATCAGAATGGAAGGAATCTCAAGGATCATCTGGACCAACCTTTCTTGGCATGAGCACCATGCACAGTACCCTGTTCTGCTCAATCTTAAAAATATCCAGTGTTGGGGAATCCAGCAGCTTTCCTTCGGAGTTTATTTCAATGGCTTATTGTTCTCATTGCAAAACATTTTCCTCTTGTGTCTAATCAGAGTGTGCCCAACTTGTGCCCATTACATCTTGTCTTTTCCTTGTAACTTGTTGGAAAAGGGAATCTTCATCTTCTTTGTAGCCTCCCTTGAAATACTGGAACATAATGACAATGTCTCCTCTAAGCTTTCCTTTATGAAGGCTGAACAAACCCAGTTCTCCCAGCCTTTTCTCATGTGGCAGACTTCCCAGTCCATTTTTATGGAAAGAAATATTTTTCTCTCTGTGAAAAACAGAAGGAAGCTTACAGAGCAGGAAGCAGGTTATGATCATTAAGAAATTGCTTTTTTCATTAAGCAAGTAAATGGAATACTGAATAGCAGTGGAGGAAAAAAATAAAATAATTAAGCTCATGAAAAAAATTGTATTTAAAGAGTTTAATAAAATCAGTTGCACCATTTCATTTTATTTGATGTTAAGATGTTCTAGCTCCATTGAAATCAAATAAATTTTGAAATATTTTAGCAGAACTCAACTAAAGATCTTCTGGAACATTTTTCCATTTTTGTTGTCAACATAATTATAATAATATCCCCAAACTTTATCACCTTAGTCAACTTTATTTGAAGATTAAAACCTTTGTGTTCAGTTTTAGGTGACACTCAAAATTCTTGGTTCTGAGCATACCTTTAGAGTTTTGAATTATTCTGTCATCAGAGGAGGCATAAGTTCCTAAAAAGTATTTTTTAATATTGCAGTTCATTGGATTTGGGGATTTGTATTGATACAGTAAGTAAACCTTTATATTCATAGTGAGTAAACCTTTTTTTTACACTCAAAACTATTTCATATAGTCAATTAACTTGGTGTAGTGAAACATTGTCTTGGTTTAAGAGACAGGTATTTGCCAAGGAGAGGGATGAACCCCTTTTCCCGTAACCTGCTCCTTTTCAATCACTATAATTTGAAATCAGACGCTTTCAGGCAGAAGATATGGGGATAGGAATAACAGTTCTTTACTAATATATCTAACAAGGTAAACAGCATAAAAACAACAACTTTAGAAATTGACAACAAAACAGAACAGTACAGGTCAATTTTAGTCCTTTTTTGCTACAGGCTCCTTTTTCCTGAGCTCAGTTCCCGGTGCTGTNCCTCCGGCTCCCTTTGTCCATTCCCCCTCCCCTCACCTTCCGGTGAGAAGCAACTAACTTGTAGCCACAAGTACTTAGCTTAACAATGGGGAAAAAATTCCACAGAAAGGAAAAGATATTATTCAACCCCCCAACAAACATAAGGCTGGAATTGACTTTGTTTCTCTAATAGCTAGAAATCATCTCTTTATCAAGCTAAATTTATTATCAGTTTGTTTCTGTATACATTGTTTCTAAACTTTGAAGATTCATCCTTTGTAATGTTCATCATATTTTGAGAGACCTGTAATACAACTTTCCCTCTTCGTCACAGTTTCCATGTTCCCATGAGTATCTTAAAAGGTCTTGTCTATTCCTGCTCCACTTTGAACAGGAATGACTAGTTTTGCACAGTATTTCAGATCAAGCTTTCTGTTCTTAACAGATGTAACACTATTGCCTGTCCAGAAGCACATTTATCACACTGTGTAGATTTAGAATCACTTTATTGATACTTTTTTTAGCTGCTATTTTAGTTTTCAGACCAAACCTCTAGACTATGTTGACGTAATACATGAAGACTGTATCAATTCAAATTATTAATGCACTTCTATCCTTTTCTACTCACCAGGCAATATGCAAATTCATATATTTTTCATTTTTCCCTTCTCTGATATTTTCTAGAATTGGAGAAAGAATAGTAGTGTTTTTTCCTTTGCTTGAAAAGAATCTAGATCTTGAAAGCTCATAATTTTATGCAATAGTATTTGCAGGGTTTTTGTCTTCTGAAAAGATAATAAAAATAATTGAAAGTAAGAAATTTAAAATTATTTCTTCATTAATCAGTCTGTGCTGACAGTATCAATTTATACTGTGATTTTATGTATATGTGGTGAGTTCAAATGTTTTTGATGGGAATACATAAGTATGTATTAACATTGATAAAGCAATTTGCCTAGAAACAGTTCTGTGTCTGACTATCTTTGCAGAGTGTCTAGTGTTTCTCTGGGCCCTAATTCAAAACTCGAACATCATTATAATCTATGTTCTCAATTGTTATTTGCAGCCTCTTCTGCATAGGGCATGCACTGGTCCTTAATTCAGTACATCATGTGAAACACATGAAGCTGGTGGCACAAGGGCACATACTTAGTGCTGAAATGTAGTCATTAGTATAAACTACTTTTTCCCATTGTATTCCCAATCACAATTATAGGTAAATATATGTGGAAGTATAGTCAGGTGAATAACTAAATAATTTGTGTTTCAATATGCAAATTAAATGTAGAAGTCGTGGCAAATGATCAAGCATCTAATTTAAGGAAGGATTTCTTTTATGTGAGCAAATGATGCCTTCTGCTTCTCTAGGAGAGAGTAAAATATGATTAAGAATGATCTGTATGATGTAGGTAGATCCCATGTTGCCACATTGGACTTTTGACTGAGCAAGCTAATAGTAGTTGATGGTCATTCTGAAATATAATTAAACAAACAAGGAAAAGTGGGGTTGATGGGGTTTTTTGCTGTTCACCCTGACAGACAGCTCAGCCCCCACAGCTGCTTTCTCAGTCAGTGGGATGGGAAAGAGAAGCAGAGGGAAAAGGTGAGAAAAATAATGGGTTGAGACAAAGACAGTTTAATAGGTGAGGCAAAAGCCACAAAAGAAAACAAAGTAAGGAATTTATCCACTGCTTCCCATGGGCAGTCAGGTGTCCAGCGATTTCCAGGAAAGCTAAGTTCCATCTTGTGTAACAGTTACGTGGAAAGACAAGTGCCAATCTGAATGTTTATGCTTCCTTCTCCTTTCAGATTTATATCCTGAGTATGACACTGTAGAATATGATTTATCCCTTTGGACATTTGGGATCAGCCCTCCTGGCTATGTACCCTCCCAATTCCTCAGTCTCCTCACTAGTGGGGTGGGGTGAGGAGCAGAAAAATTCTTGATGCAAGCCTAGCTTAGCAAAAGCTGAAACAACCCTTAGTTTTTAACACTGTTTCCAGCAAAAATCTAAAACATAGCCCCATGCGAGCTACCATGATTAAATTTAACTCTATTGCAGCCAAAACCAGTACAGGTTTTCCTCCAGTGATGGTAAAGTGAGTAGCTGGGATTTAACTGTAAGTTATGCTAACTGTGTGAGAGTTCTAATAGTGTAATAATGATTTATCACTAGATGGTCTTTCAAGGTCCCATCTAACCCTAAATGTTCTTTCAATCTGGGATCTTTATCTAAACACCCAAACCTAATTTCAGAACAAAAAAGATTTCTTCATCTGAGTTTGATGTGTTTGGCTGCCTGATTTTTACAAGATAATGTAATTTTTTGATGAAAATCCTGTGAAATAGGGTGCATCTAGGTTTCCTTTTATACTGCAAGCCTTGAACTGTTAATTTGTCAGGGAGTGATGGGATGTTTAAGATCTGTATTTTAATTTGTTATAAGAAAACCATGTAATTTAAAACTCAAAAAACTAAATGTGATAAAAGAGTAATTATCTAAGGATATGGAGTTGGTTTCCTTCTGAATTATCTTATTTGTATAACTACTAAGTAGATTTTATGAATGAGGCTATAGAACCAGCTAGGAAATCCACAATACCATACCTACAAAAGTCTCCATAGACACCGGTTTTAAAAATATAGTAGTAACTTTAATATAATAGCCAAACAAAGTGTATCTGCGAGTAAAACTATGGAAGAGAGATTATACAGAGGAATGTAATTTTAAAAGGTGCAGAGTTGTTCACCAGTATAATAAATTGCGTACTTCCCTAAGTATCTGTTCATGTTATGAAAACTGCTCCTTGTACTGTAGGTGTTCCACACCCTTCTGCGCAGTGCAGCTTATTGCCCAACAGTGCAACTGTTTTAACGATGTATTGCTTTACAATTCACAGGGTCAGCCTAAGCTGCCAAAGGAGCCGTGCCACCCCAGGCCAATCTTGTTGATTTTCCTTATATTTAAAGCCAATTAGCAGTTGTAACCTTGGTTACCATCACCTTTTACATTCTCACAATGAATGTGTTAATAAGGATGTTAAGTTGTTAACAGTTCATTTGTGTTCCTTTTCTATGCATACATAAACAATTAGAGCAGGGTAGATGTAGGCCAAAGCTTCAGGGTAAGTCTCCCCCAGTGTCATTTAATTATTTAAGAGCAAGAAAGATATGGTCAAGTTTTTACATATTTGACCAGTGATTTCAGGTAGACGTCCCCTATGGCAGGCTTAAAATGACAGTCCTCACTTAAAGAATTTTCGTTTGCTTTTTTGCTAACCAAAAATGGAGGCTACATAGAAAATTAATAGTACCTTGAATTTGTAAGCATAAAAATAATTTAAATATAGGTGAAAAAAAGAAAATCTTATCTGAATGCTGGATTCAATAAGGCAATAAGATTTTAATATTTTCATTGTCATTATGAATATTATTATGTGCATATTATACTGTCATGTTTTATTTAGCTTTATACCCCAAATTATATTTCAGTTTTTTAGCTGTTCGGTTTCTGCATTTATTATCAGTTAAATTTGCAATAAAATATTTTTCTCTAGATAAAATTACTATAAGAAGACATTGACATAAAATATGTATTAAGTGTCTGTGTAACTGTTTGAATAGGTTGTATTCAACCCTTTATTTTCCCCATAACATTTCATGCATTTTGTATCTTACAGCAACATGTGCTCACAAGATTGGTTCAAATCTATTTCATATAAATTATTCATAATTTGTTTTCTTTTTGTATAGTTGAAGCTCTCAATAATCTTTCACTTAGGGAAAAAGAGCATCATTTCAATGTAGAATTTAACGCCTAATTATTTTCGGTTTTGAAGACAAGAGCTATGTCTGACTATATTAGACTTGTTCACATAACTTTTTACTGAAAGTTCAATAAATTATTTTTCTAGCAATTTTTCATATGTTCATAAAAATCTTGTATTTAAGGTATGTAATACTCCAGCTTATGTGTTATAGGGTTACAGATACTGAAACAAGAGGGAATTACCAGATCACCATTTAGTTTCTATCTGGCAAATGAGTTCTTGAAAGTGAGAAAATCAGACAGAGCCAAGTAATTAACCTAAGCTTTTTATAAGGTGAAATGAGTTATTCTCATTCTAGCTCAGTGAAGTCTTCAGTTCCATCATTAACTGAACACGTACACCAGAGTGGGGATGTCAGGATGATAGGAAGTATCAAAGAAATGTCTGTGCTCATTCATTCATTGCCAGAGTAATACCTGCAAGGAAAGCTATGAAAGCATGTCATGTTAGAAAATGGTAGTGGTAGAATATGATAATGCAACTTTATCTTGCTAAAAAAATCTCAAGGTAACACTAAATGTCTAAGTTAAATTGCAAGTTTATTTATATTCCCATTTCTGAGGTTCCCTAGTAGTTTATATGGCATTTTGCTGTCCCATACTACTTGAATTACAAGATCCAGAAACAGTTTAAGGATAAACTCTCTACTGTGCTGACTATTGCAGTTTGTGTAACTCAGTCCTGTAAACAGAAATATGTATGCATAATTTGTTTAAATAGTCTATACTAATACATTTGCATGCTTGCAAATGTGTGAATATCTGCATGTAAGTTTGTGTAGTGTGTATATATATACATATTTCAACCCCGCTTGTTTAAATTTTACTCAATCATGTAAGTTTATGCAGTATCTGCAACAAGATTGATTCTCACTTTGAAGTGGTTTGCGAAGTAATGATTATGGCAAAATATATTCCAAAATATATTCTTAAGAGGAAAATAGAGTTGTACGTGCATGCCTAGAAGCCATTTCACGCATTCATATTAGTACATAAGTTTTGCTACAGACAAGGGTGGAAGAAGAAGAAAGTAGCAAAGCTGCAGGGAGCTGTGTATCTCCCTAGATGCAACCCTAATGTATTCTGCTTTGCTATCCTCAGTAAAAGTCTTCCCAGCACTACAATTTATTTGGTTTGGTTTTGTGTCCTAGGAGGCTACACAGTGCAGCACATCTCTGCAGCTGCGCTTCCACTGCACTTCAGCACACATTCAGACTGTGTTCCACCCAGGCTGTGGGCTGGCTTTCCTGCAGATAGTGAGCCTGCACACATCAGGGCTGTCATGTGAGCGAGCACCTAGCCTGGGTAGAGACAGCTTGAGTCCTCATTGCAGCTCTCTGTCGTTCTTCCTTTTGTGTAATAGAGGCATCCATAAGCGTAGAAGATTTAGTAGGGCCTCTTGAAATCTGCAGCTTGTATGATTTCCCTTTTTATGCAATTTTGATGGAGAACTGAGGTGGAATAGGGTCTGGGGAGATAACAGACCTTAAAGTGAAAGATAACCTTTGTAAGCAGATTCTTCCAAAAATATGGTCTGGGAAGTCTCTGAAATCTACTGTCTCTGTTTTGTTTTGTCTGTGTCACTGAATACTTGCCATTGCATCTGGAATTGTGGTGTTCCCTTTAAACAAAAAATGGCAGCGGAAAGTGTGGGAGAAGAGGAATCATAATTATTGTGTAGCACTGACTTGTGTTGTATGTAACTTCCATGTAACTTTGTGAAAGTAATTTCTACTATATTATTTCAGCCTCATTAATATGAACTAATGAGCACTTGAGATGAAATTTCACTCAAATAGTAAGGTGCTTCAATCCTCTAGAGACATACGTGTTAGACTTACCCTGGTTGATGGTGGAAGGATTTAATAACTTTGGATAATTAATACAAGGAAGGAGGAAAAAATATAGCAGACCTAGTTTTTTTCTCAAGATGACTCAACAGTCAGGCTGCAGTTTAAGTTTGCAGTTTGCAGTTTTTAAGTTTGTTCCACAGGAGATGGAGATAACTGGCTGAACCAGGCACTCTGCTCCAATTTCAGAGGTGTTCAAATATTTTGTCTTAGAAATGCTGGTCCTGTCAATTTCATTAAAATGGGTACATGGTCAAAGATAGCCATATGCGGATGCTGACCATAATCACTTGTGTTGACTCTGCTGACTGAGAAAGAAAACTGCTTGTGACCTTGTTAGGCTGATTACCTCTAGGGTTAATCTGTTATTCCCTCCCCCTGGCCCTTTCATAAAGTATGAGATGGGAGTAATAGGATGAGGTTAAGAAGGGGAAATTGAAACTGAAGGTGAAGAGCATAATCTTGCCAGTAACATGTCTTAGGTTGCTGTGTGATTTTGTGTTGGGGGTTACAGAAATCCCATGTCTGTGATCCTTGAAATATGGAATGGAAATATTTGCTATGATATTTTTGTTAGCTTATTTTCTGTCTCTGATTTCCTGTGCATGTAGGTAATTTTCCTCTTTCTAAAGGAAATGCACTCTAACTTTTCTTGCCCTAATTCTTTAAAAAAAATCAGTGATATGAAAGGTACAGCTTCTGTACTTGATCTGTGGACTGTGATGTCCTCTAATAACTAAGCATTGTTTAAATAGAAATGTTTGGATATCATCCTTTGTGAAGATTTTTTTTTTTCTGATAGTGTCAGTTTTCTGTTTCTGTGCTTGATATTTCAATTCTTTACTCTTTTTTAATTTGCATTAACACTGACAATATTTACTTCTTAGCACTGTAGGCTGTAATTTATGTAACTGAGGTATTGGTTTTTGTAAGGTATTTTAAATAGCGCACCTTACAGTAAGAAGAGAGAGCTACATCAACTGTAGCTTTCAGTATTTTTATACCCAAATGTTAAACACTAGTTCTCTTTCATGATGAATGGGAAGAAAAGAAAGTGATTTTTTTTTTCTTATGACAGTTTTATCTTTTCTGTTGTTTTGGAGAAACAAAATTTTATGACATACAGCATAATCATTATCTGACAGAAGAAGATGAAAAGCATGACAAAAATTGAGTTCATAGATACATTGATATTACAAAGAGGATGTCCCATTTTCCATTTATTTTCTACTTTTGAAGAAATGATACAGTTAAATTTTGAGAAGTGTTTGTTGTTCTTAGCTTTAACATAGTATTTATCTCATGTAAAAGAATCATCTTTCAAACTGCAGGCGAATAAGCTCAGATGTGTATTCTGCACTTCTATTATTCAGGCTGTAAATGCCTCATTCTACCAGTATTTAAATGTGATAATAAATGTATTTTGAGTTTTATTACTAAATTGGAATGTTGCACCTTTTTTTCTCCGCTGTGAGAGAGAAGAAAGATTTTAATTCTACACATATGTTGGATTTTTTCATTTAGAGTTACAGAATCATTTGGATTGGAAAAGACCTTGCCAAAACAAGTAACTTCCCTGTCAGTTTGAGCTATTCTTCTTTGATATTTGCTAGGATACTAAACAGTAGTACTGGAAGAACTTGGTTTTGTTTGTTTTACGGTTAGAATTTTTAAATGTGTATGGAAAAGCCATATTAAAATTTTTTGTTTGAAAATGTAGTTGATTATAAAATATTTGAATTGAAAATGACAGATTATGTCTTATTTCTATGAATTTGTATTCCTTCCACAGAAATTAATTTTGTAGCCTATAAAAATTTTGCCCCCCCTTGTTTCCTGTGTTAAAGGAACAAAAAAAAGGTCAAAAATATGAAGAAACAAATACTAGGGGAAAAATAAAATCGAAGGATGTAGAAGATTGTATTAATTCCATGCATCCCATTTTACTCTTCCTGGATATTATTTGGCTCCTCACATTGTCTTGAGCTTTGGAGAAGAATCTGTTGTAGTGCTATCTTTACTGTCAGTCAGTCCATATTTGGTGTTTCAGTATAACTATTGGAAGAAATATGTGAGAGAAATATGTAAATAAGGGGGAAGGGTGTATTGTGGGAGAAAAAGTGGTTGTAGATAAAGCTCATTTGCTGCATATACCATTTATTTGAACTTGTGTTCTCCCTAGATGAAGAACCTCCCAAACAAGCAAACAAAAGAAAACCCCCAAACCTGAAATATCTGCAGACTTGTTACCTTATTTCATAGAGAACCTCTTGAGTACAGGCTCTGACTTGTGTAAGTATGAAGGCAGGCAGAGTAAACTTATGTGTAGTGAAATTTATGGTAATGAGGTCATTGAGCAGAGGTGCATTGATGCTGCTCCATCTAATTACAAGCTCATGGTAGGGGAAGACAATAGCAGCCGTGAAGGTGCTTCTGAGAGCTCCCAAGGTGCTTTGTTGGCAGTGGGATCCATCAAAACTGTATATATATGATATATATAATATTTTACCTATTTGATGCTGAAATAATTGAATTAACTTTTGTATTCTGGAAACTTGTGTTTATTGAGTCATGTTTGATGTTTGTTTTCTCTGAGTAGTAATATTTCAGAGCTTGTTAATTGCTTCATGTAATCTTTGTCATCTGTAAATATTAATGCTTATGAAATGTTAATAACAGCTGATAAAATACAGAAAAATGAGCTATTCAATTAATCAATTTAAATTATAATTGCATGAATAATTACAAAATTGTCAAAACATCAATAATTATGTGCATTGAAGTACAGTAGTTACGGGATAGGTTGAGCATTTTATGTAGACTAAGTACGATTTCCCTTCAGTTTTGTTGCTGCTGTGGGTTAAGGCCATTTTATTTAGAACTGAGATTATAAAATGTATCATCTTATGAATAGCCAGTTCAAGTCACTTATCATTTTAAAAGAAGTGCTAATGTCCCAGTACTTTAAATGTCTACTGGTGCTCCCTATCTGAAAATCCTTGTCTGTAATCAAAAGGGGTGTTTTCAAATGTGTGAAGATAAATTTTGGGTCTAAGTTCTTATTTTTGGATTTCAATAAAAATGTTCTGATTTTCAGGGAACCAATAGAAGTTACATGTTTAGAATATCTGAAGTGATGCATCTGAGAGTTGATGTTGCTGATATCAAGGTCCTACAATGGAATTTTTGAAATAATGAGAAGGTGATTCAGAGAGGAATTTTTTATTTTTATTGTTATTATTATGTAAAGGAGAGAGAAAATGGAATAAGGAAGATAATGGAAGAAAAAAGGGGAAAAAGTGAATAGTGTATATATAGAGATGTCATCTCCACTTTGATAAGTATCTTGTACAATTCTGACTTCACTTGTTCTCAAAAGAAAGTTTGTTTTATTCCAAATGCTTTATTGCACCATATTTCCAGTTCACCTTGGCTTCTGTAGTGAGCAATATCAATTAGCTGAATGTTCACAGTGTTGACACTTCCAGCTAAGTGCAGTTTTAATGTTCTGTGGGTACATACCCTTTTGGCATACAAGTATGTTTAAAATACAGTGTAAAATTTTTTTGAGATACCTATCACTAATCTGTTGTTTTTGAAAGTCTGTTCCAAGGAAACAGGAGTTTTTTATGTGTACCATCAAGCAGTCATCTTGCTGTACTTTAGTCATTGGTACATTCATTTTTTCCTGCTTGATCTTGAACATTGATTATGTTTCTTTCTCAAAATAGACATAGAGAACTTACAGTATGACATAATTAATGCAAATGTGCTTTTTGGAAACCTTTTTCCCATGGATTCACAAAGTGATTAAAATACAAAGAATTCTGCAAAGTGCAACATTAAAACTTTTCTTTAATGTTGTAAGTGACCTAAAAGCTTTTTGTTCAACATAGACAAAAAGTTTTCATGTGATACATCTCCATTTATAGGATTGAATCAAGAAATGCTAACTACAGTATCGTCTTGAAAGTATCATCTCTTCTTCTTTAAAAGAAAAAATAATCTTTTTGTATGAATGTTCTCAGTAAGTTTAGATATGAAAGACTTTTAAACTCAGTGCTTAGAGCTTGAAGAACCATTTGCAAAGAGATAAGTTTTTAACAATGTGGGTTACAGTAACATGAGTTAATGCTTTGGTAAGTTGGTACCTGACATAGAAAATGTGCTTATCAACTTCTCAGATGCATAAGATGTGCAATTACTGTAGCAATTTTGTGTGCTTATTCTCAATTCAAAGTGGTTGGTAAAGAAATCGGTTTCTTGCAGGTAAAAATAAATAATTGAATGCAACTTAGTTTTGTGCATGAGAAAATTCAATATGGTTTGGCTATCTATGTATTTATTTTTGGGAGGCAATTAACCACATAAAAGCAACTCAAAATGGGATCTGTGCACACCTACATATTCATACATCCCAGCATGACTAGCAAATTGTTTGCATCAAAAATGTGTTTTGGAGTCCAGCATGTACTTTAATTAAGCAACAACCAAAAAAAAATTCACTACAAGGAAAGAGCCTCTTTTGTTTTTCGAATCTTTTGTATTTTGTCATCTAAAGATCATATCATTAGGAATTTTCCTTCTAGGGGCCATTGTCTGGAGGTTTTGTGTTGTATTTTCATTTTTTAATTGCATGGTACAGGTAAACTCTTTCTTTACCAAAATATGTATAAAGGTGGAAGAATATCTGAGAATTTAATTTTCTGTTAGCTCATAGAGGATCAGACCAAGTTCACTAGTGACTTTTTCACATTTGAAACAATGGTTGGATGAGACCTAACCTGTATCCTTTTTCTAAATTGAGAGGTTACTACCCAATACATGAATTTTTTCTGATTGCAAGTTTTTATTTTGCTTTAATACAGATTGCCTCCTGCAGAAAATAAGCTAAAAAGCATTCTGACATGCTTGCAGACTTGCTGCAATAGCTCTCTGGTAAAGTAAATATAATTTTTAGCATAATCTGTTAGAACTTCTCTTAAAAACCTAATGTATTTATTTGAATTAAATGAAGTAATGCACCTTTGAGTATATTTCTACATTATTTTATTAGATACAGTTTAAAACCAAAGATAAATGGAGTAGGCTCCATGGGATAAACTACTATTGTGGCTCTATACAAAATAGTAAGCAAAATGTATTTATTTTAATTCAGTATTGTTAAAAACAAAGCAAGACCGTTCTCCAATGCAGCTTAGTAGCTTCTGGTTTTCCCCGCAGGTACTAGAGTGTCTAGTTTGATTCACAGCATTTTATTTTTACCCCAAATAACTTGAACAGCTTACCTACAGAATAACATCTGTGTTACCAGAGAATTGTCAGTGGTGGTGTAGGCATCCCTGTTCAAACAAGCTGAGCACTTCTTTTAGGGCTTTCTGCACACTACCACAGTCTCAGGTTTAATCCTTTGGCCCCCTGGAATCTAAATAAAAACAAAAACATGACATAAGAAAACTGAGAATCAGGTGGCACACAGGAATGATATAAAGTTTGCAGTTCCTGTTTTAGTTATTTCATAAGCCTTTTGTTTGCCTTGGATTGACTTCAGACACCAAGAATTGTAACTGCTTCAAGATTTACTGGCTGAGTGTTTACATTATTCCATTAGCCATCTCAAGCTATACAAGGACATCTCAATCAAGACACAGACATTACTACTGCTAGATTACTGTTGTTATTACTATTACAATTATTTACAGAAAACAAGAAATCAGAACATTTGCATTATTTTTTCAGTAATATTAAATTCATAAATACTTTGGGAAAGGACAAATATTTCCATCTCAGACATGAGAATTAAATTACTGCAAAGTTTTCTGTGCCATGAGAAAGAATGAGGTGAGAAAATACATTTTACTGTTTTGGGTTTTTTTTTGTAAATGGGGTGTGTGAGGAGAAGTATATATATGATACTGAAAACCAGGGGATTTACATGTTCACTGCTTTCCCCTTCAGACCCAATACTAAATGAAGCTCAAGACCCAAGACAAAGAAATTACAGCTTTTTAAATACATTATTTAGAAAGCTGAGAGTGAGAATTTAATGTATTTCCTTGCATTTGACCTGTAGGTTATCTTTAAAACTAAAAAAAATTAGATTCAGCAGGATGTCTGTGAATAACATGTCTGCTCAAGAAAGCTTATTAGTTTTCTCTGATAGCTTTCCAGTCACTGCCTCTGGATTTGGATGTCCTGAGATGGTTATATTAATGGAAACAGTGCAGTTGAAGCTGTTTTATAATCCTCATTAAAACCTATGCTGTCAAGAGATATCTGTGATGAAACTTTCCACAGTCGTGAAGCTTTTTTTGACATTCATGCAAATGCTTTTTTTCTTGGAAATATATATTTTTCTATTATGTTCTGTAAAGTTCACCTTTTGAACAAAACTATGAATTTTGCTTTGTCTTGTAAGAAGTAAATTTATTTTTAATAGAAGTCGACTAATTGTTGAGTTCTTTTGCTTAGTTTTTAAAAAGTTTTTTTAAGATTTCGTTGAAGTCCAGATTTAAGTTTTCAGAATTTTTACTCTTTCTTATCTGAGTAGTCCTCTTGGTTGCAAGATGGAAATTATATAAATACTTGTTGAGCTAAGATGAGAAATCTAACCAAATGTGTTCATTTTAGTTCTGTAGAAGGGCATCATTGTCAATGGATAAGGTACATAAGCGTGTTCATAACAACACTCCTTAGCCATGTTTTGTTTGAAGTGTGTCTCTAAAATACGTATGTGCATGTGAACCAAGGGATGAGAAAAGCTAAATATGCTTGGACTTGCTGGAAGTACTTTTACCTTTTTTTAGAATTTTTAAATTCCTTTTCCCTGTTCCGTTTATCTCATGCCATGCAGTAGCAGTGAGCACTTTAACAAAGGAAATTAAGCTTTCATACTGCCATGAGCTGTGATCTTGTGGAATAAGCCAACCTGGGCCTAATCAGTATTTTAGAGATCTGCAAGGAGCAAAAATGTAGGTGTGAAAAACAGATTGCTCCTCTGTTGTTAGGACTTCTTTTCTTTTTTTTTCTAGTAGATTTTATTTTATTTATTGTGTAGTTTTTAATTTATCCTTTTCAGTTGCCTTGTTTTGAAAATGCAAATCATGAAACTTCACCATTCATCACTCAATTCCTGGACAGCAGTAACATTACTTTACCTGTTGTTATACTGAGTAGTGAATAGAGCTTTCAAATAAGCACGTCGGAGTATAAAATATGAAGTAGCATACAAATATGTTTGTCATTCATATTAAGTTTATTTCTTGCTATAGCTACAAGTGTAATATCTTTATATGAGGCTGAGTTTGATACAAAATAAGGCATACATTGTATTTTGGTACTAAAAGATGCTTCAATATGGCAGAGGTTGATATTATTCACTGTGCTCCTAAAAGTGAAATATTTTGCTGCTATTGGAATTGTTGCATATTCTGTTTTGTCCAAGTGTTGAACAATGAGAAAACAATAATGAAATTTAAATGCGAGAGCTTTACATCGCTCTCCACATAAAAAAAGATGGACATAAATGAAAATAGTCATGTCTCCTTCTAAAGCAACTGATGTCTTTAGAAGTATACAAGTCTCAGTATTTCTCTGACATGCTTCTCAAAACTGAAGAGAGGATAACATAGGGCATTTAACAGCGATAAAAGTATTTACTTTCATTAGTTTCATCAGTTGCATTCCTTTTAATATCTGTAGAACATTAAATTTTAAAATTTACCAATTTCTCTGGGAGAATTCCAGATTTAATTGCTGGATTGTGTGAAGAACTATTGCTTGTTATTGTTAATGAAATCCCTGGGCTCTTACTGAGATGCATATTGAAATAAATTGTCAAATCTTACATGGATTTAGAAAGAGTGCCCTTTATACCTCTTTCATAGGCTATATTAAAAAATCGCAAGAGTCCCTGAGACCTTGCTGTTTCTGTACAATCTTGAGGCTACTGTGTTTTTTCAAAGGAAAAATCGTTGTCACTTACTGATACTATCTCCAAAATAATGCTTTCTACCCCTTCGACAGTCAAAATTAAAGAAATTAAACTCAGAGTCTTTGAAACACCTGTTTTTTTGAGGGACGAATGTGAAATACCTTCAAAAGAATTTCAAACAGAGTGCTACTCCTAATTTCACGTTTCCCTGCAGTGGATTCTCAAATAACCAGAGCAGGATGAAGTCTATCAGCACATTCACGGCTGCTGAAAATCCAGTTGAGTGTAAGAGTAGAAGAGGGCATTAACTGCTCCATTTCGGCAGATCCCACTGTTCAGTGCAGCCTTGGAGCTGTGCCTGGTCATTTAAGGAATGAGAGGCAAGGACATAAGTAGGACAAGTAGTCAGAATGCTCATCTAGGTTTCCCACCCGGGCGTGTGTGTGTTCAATCTTCATCTTCATAGAGGTTGCACTTGTGTCACTTCCACCATTCTTTGCAAGGGGGAAAAGAACAGCTTTTCCTGGGCTGGTGATGTGATGGTTGAGGGATTTGAAGAAGGAGGTTGAAGTTCAGTGTAAATAAAAACTGCTGGCTTTTTTTGTTGTTGTTTTTAGTATGAAATGTCTTTGGGGGATGATTTTGGATTCAAATTTAACCAAGACTCTTTGGGTTTCGAAGATGCTTAGGCAGAAAGGTTCTTGGAATTAAGGCAGCATCTCTGGAGGAGTAGGTTGTCCCTGATTATCACTTGTAAACCTTTCTCTGAATACATGCAGGAAGAAGTTAAATTCATAATTTTGTTCCCAGGTTAGTTCTTTGTCAGTAGAGTTTCTCACATCAGGCATAATCAAAGGTGAAACTAAAAGGTTCACGATTCTATTTGAAGACACATCTTCTATGACATGTCTGTACAAAAAACATCACTAAAAGACTGATCCTGTCTTCTTGTATCTCTAAATGCAGCAGAGCAGAATAGTCATATGTGTTTCGAAAGTAATTGATGTGCCTCACACAACCTGATTTTTGAGATGCCTCAGCATTGTATATTGCTTACAGAGGACTAGATTCATTGGGATTGCAAGTCAAATTTTTATTTTGGTATGGGACAGAATAATTTATGCAGATCCTCTGCAATACCTATGCACTGTAATGCTTGCTGGGAATTTAATCTCCCAAAGTCTGATCTAAATCTTAGTTTCATTTAAAAGTAGTTATTTTTATAGCTTACATATTTATATGGGAAGTAGTCTTTCATTTGTCTTCAGGATTTAGGTGAACAGGTGATTTACCATGCAAACATGGCTTTATATTCAAAGGCTTTACTGGAGTCATGTGCTGTCATTGAAAGCTGTCTCAGTGGAAAACAGTAATTAACATTTTTTATGTGATTTTAATGTGATGAAAAGCTGAAAAGGTGGAGATCACGATGTGCAGCTGTGCAGGGAGAAAGAACTGAATGCAGGCTGTATGTGAAAGCAGAGTATTGTCAGACTACTTCTGAATCCAGGGCTGCAGGTGGCCTGTTTAGTTTACATACTTTTTAACTTAATTATTCCTTACTTAGAGGCATGATTTTTTTTCTTGCTTGGTAAACTTGCATAGGCAATTAATATAATACCATAGGGAAGAGTTTTTCAGTCATTCCATGTCTTATGTTGTTTTTTCCTGCCTCTTCTTACTTGTGGAGTCCTTTAATTAGGATACTTGCACTTAAAAGCATATTTTTTATTTATGCCTTCCATTATTTGTATGACTATTATTTTGTTGTCTTTTAACAGCAGCCTCAGAATATTTTAAAACTAAGGATTTTAAGTGGGATAATAGCAATGAGATGCTTGGGTTTTGTCACTGAATGTTCAAGCACTTTTGAAACATTCAACCTGTTTTCAAAATAGCTTGGGACTTGATAGATTATAGGAGGAATGTTAAATATGGATTTTGCTGTTCTCTGTCACACAGGCACTAGGACGTATGAATGCAAGTACTTAATTTAAAAAAAAATATTTTTCAGTAATTTTATACTTATATAATAATTACTTGTTCTGTTGTAGGCTTAGTATACTGAAGTGTGCTAGGTTTCATAACTTCCAAGTTAAGATGTCGAGGTTCTTGTTAACCATGATACTACTTTTTTCCGGTATGCAGTAAGATATCAGATTATTAAAAAAACTATTAATTCCAGTAATTTAGTGGCCTGAAAAAAGACATTAAGTTCCTGATACATTGCTAAATATGCTGTGAACCAATGCTGTGTTGTTTGTGTATGTTAAAATGTCAACACTGAATTATAAGTAATGCTACATCCAGCCATATGATCAAATACTTGAAGTTAATGTAGTAATTTAAAGGTTTAAAAATAACAGCCTAAATAAACTATTTGGTTATACATTGCTTCTCTTTTCCACTACTCAAGTAGTTGAAAATAAGCTAAGATAGAAATTTTACATTGCTTACATCCAGCGGGAAATTTGCAATTCTCCTGTGGCACCAGCAAGATCATCTATGCCAAATTTATCCATGAAAATAAGAAATAATTTTGCCATATTACATTCTGCTTTTTAAAGCTCAGTCACAGGAATTTAAGTTATTTAAGTGCATTTTTGAAAAAAAGGGCAGCTTTGAAAAAGAAAAATTATGGTTTTGCATGAAGGTAATCAAAACCTTTTATAAAAAAAAACAAAACTAGGAAAGATAAAGATTCAATTTACTAGGGAAATAAAAATTAATTTTTAAACTTAGTATTCTTACTTAAGAAGCTCTAAGCATGCTTGTTAGAGTACGGGTTAGGGTATATTCAGGGTCACTAATTTTTTTTTTTCCTTAAACAGAAATTGACTTAAAAATATATCTCAGAGTTTTCAGGCTGTGTTCCAGCCTTCTGACAGTGGGCTGGCACAGGACTCATTATGAACACTGGTAGCAGCATTCACCAGGAGCATGAGTGTATCATGAAGTATTTTATATTATTTTGTGTATTTCCAGTATTCCAATGTCTTCATTACAATTTTGTGGCTGTCTAGCCATGCCCACATTTCAGGGTTCAGTTTACTAGTGAAATAAAAGAAACCAACGATAAGCAGTTCACATCATTCAAGCTGGGCCTTTACACTCCATGTGTAGATTAGCATTAAAGCTTTTGATACCAAAATGAATGGGAATTTGAAATGTTATTTTCTGTATTGTAAATCAAGCCTGAATGAATCACTGGTGGCACCATTGCATTTGGCTGATAAGCAGAATGCTGAGCACAGAGAGGAGATAATGCACTAACAGACAAATCTTCATGTGCCCTGCATTGCAGTCTGCACCATAACAAGGTGCAGGTGTATCAGCAGAGCCAGTTCCAGTGCTGCAGATGTGTAACCAAGATTCTCTTAAAAAAAGAAAAAATATCAGCCTTTCTGGATCTCCTTCATTTAGGGATGATTTTTTTTTTCTATTTCTTACCTCATCACATGCTGCAGAATCATTGCAATTTCACATCAGCTGTGGGTATTCAAACACATGACATTAGCTGAACTTGTTTATTTGTCATAGACTAATTTTGGAATTCTGCTGGGTTAAAGGAATGCTGTGGTGCTTTGGCCACTGGACATGGTTTGATTTGGAAGGTAAAATTAACTTTGCTGCTTGTAACATTGCTCTGGTGTCACAAGTTAACTGTGTTTCTCCTTTCATTTCTGGTTGGGGGTGATTAGAGTTCTAATAGCGTGGCAGATTTCAATTTTTTTAGTTGGGCACTCATCATTGCACCCAAATCAAATGAGGAAATGCAATGTTATATCCTATTACCAGAGCTGAATAGAATAAATAGAGATTAGAGTTTAGGTATTCACTAGTATCCTAAGGTATATGATTTATGGTATAGCTTGAAACTTAGTATGTTTTATATTAATATACTAGTGAAATGCATGGTGTTACAAAATCAAAGTATATGCATTTTGGTGTTTGCATCCTTTCTGAAATTTAAATATAAAGTGCTTGAGATTTTGAACAGTTTGTATTTATTGTTTTCATGTCAACTGAGCTGATAGCTCTGTAATCATCTGTGAAGTATAGAGATACTGAGGGGAAGAAGAAACTTTTCCCCATAAATAAAATATGTCTTTTTTATTATTGAATGAATTGTGCTGTAGTGAAGTCTCCTTTCAGGAGATTTTGCTGCCTAGTTTCTCCTGTAGGTTGGATTGAAATTTTTGCTCCTTCAAAGTATTGAAGTAACAGCAAGATGTAAAATTCATTTCAGAATATTGGGAGTCAATCCAGTTGGTCATATTTACTCAAATGGTGGTATTTAAAAAAGAGCAGGCCAGAATTTAGTTTATTTGTATACCATTTAACAAAGGCTTCTTAGAGTAAGATTTAAGTAACGAAATTAACTGTCATTTTCAAAAAAAGAGGATATCAATGATTCATAGTGTTATAAAATTTTAATGGAAACATCTTGCAAGGTGGAAATGTTGTGTCATAACTGGGGATAATAGTTTGTTGGCATAGGGAGTATTTCGAATAAAAAAAATTTAACTGTATAAGAATAGTTTTATTTACAACTATTCTAAGAAAACTTGACAAAATGCATATTTGTTACAAATACTAGTAATTAGTTTTAAAATTTAACAGGAAATTGCTGTACAAGGCAGTAAATATTTAGCTAGCTAAAGTTCATTTGAGTGAATATTAAAAAATACAGTTTTGTTGGAGTGTTTAGTATATGAAAGGCAGAATGAAAAGTTACAAATATGTTTGAGAAAGAAAAGGTAACAATGAATGGAAATTGCGTTTGGATGAACAAAAGGAAATGCCAGATTAAAGAAGCCCAAATCCTTTCTGTGGCTAATAAGGTCCTTGAGCAGTTTTGGAAACACTGAGAAGATACAGAGTCGAGGATTATGTGTTAATTATCTTGAAACTAGTTAACTAAAAAAAGGGATAATTTCTGTTGATACTAAAGGATTATTCAGTGTACAGGAAATCATATATTATAAAAGAATTAACTATTAATCTCAGGTTTGATTTAGTTTGAGATTTCTATCTTGGATACAGTATGTAATTTTGCATGGTGTTCCTGAAGAATGCTCTTAGCAAAAAGTACCTAGTGTTAAAAAATGTGTGTTTCTTGCTGAAAATTGAGCTCTTCTGCCCAGTTAAACAAAAACGTGTATCTAAGCTTTCAAATGGAAATTGAACTTCTGTGTTTGAAGCAGGGGAACATAGAGCCAGGTTTTTTATATTCGTGTTAGTTGCTGCAACTGCCTTACTTACACTGTATTTTGCATATTACCTCCACAAAGTCTTTAATAAGCTGTCTTATTAGAATATATAGTTTGAGGTCTGAGAGGTCGTACTTATATGGCTTGAGAGCAGAAGGCAGTAATGTGCTTGTGCCCTTTTGTGCTTCATGAATTTCAAACCCAAAACTTGGGCAATTTTTGCAATGGAAGCATTGCTCAGGCCATTCATTATTCTACGTATTGGCCAAGTTTGAAACAAAAATTTTAGTTTTGTTGGTGTTAATAAATTAAGTCCTAAAAAAAAGTATTTCTAGTGGAAAGCAGATTGTTAGAAAGAAAAATTTCCTACTAAGCAGCAATTTTGAAATGAAATCACTCTCTAATGAAAGCTACAAAATATTCTTTCCAAAATAAAATATATGTTTAGAGGTGACTTACTCCATCATGGAGTCCAGTCATGTGCTGTTAAAATTTTTATGTAATTCTTTGATTTATTGTTAACGGTTACATTTTTTCTCCTTTTACTGGGAAATTGTTCTTCTAGCAATTAAAAATATTTTGTGTTCTAAGTTTACTCTGTAGATATTTTAAATGCATTTATTTTGTGCAAAATGTGGCTTATCTTAAGTTTTCCCACCCCTAGTTACCTATTGCAGCTGACCTTTGTACATATCAGCTGTCCCATTTTGGCCATAATTTTGGTAATCTAAAACTTTTAACCCTTTTTAGGAATGTTGGCTTTCTCTAGTGATTACACTGCCTTTGTACCCTCAGTTCAGTTTCAATTAATCTTTCTTATATTTCTGTCCTTGCACATGCTATTATAGATGTGATCTCATCAGTGCCTAGCACAACGATAATATTTCCCTGATAATTTTCAGAAAGGATGCATATTTCTTTTGGTGTCAGTTAATAAAAGGCTTATAAAGAAACCTGTTATTGAAGAATTTGGATTAAAAATTGTTATATATGAAATATTGTGCTAAACCAAATGTGTCATGTAATGAGAATAGCAATTACCATTTTAATCTTGAAAAGAAGGAATTGTTCAGGCAAGTAAAGAAGTAAAGTTTTCAGCTAGAAATTAGTTGCTTTTGAAGATACTGAAGCTGAAAGTTCAAGAAGAAGCTTCCATGAATTTTACATAATGTAAAAAACTTTACATGATATAAAAAGTAAAAAAACTAGTACAAAGCTAGTTAGGTTTTTGTTTGTTTCTTTATTTTGTTTTACCACTGCAAATACTGAAAGATGTGGCAATTTAAAATAGGTTTTATAGCATCCAAAATTACACTTTCAGAAAAGTGGTCAGTGTGCTGTTATGCATTCCTCAGGAGAATCTTTCCCAGGATTAAAATCTATGTTCCTTGAAACTCTAAGTGTGATAACTGATAAATAAGAGAGCAAATCAGTATTAAGGCCTAGACAAAAATTCTAGAATGCTATACATTTGTCCAAATTTCAGAAATTCTGACTCAAAAATATTTAGATTATATCTTGAGACTTGAACCTGGAAAAAAAAAAAAAGATGCAGTAGCAAAATTGGAAATAGCATTCAGCTCAAGGAAAGATAAGGATAGATTACTTGAGCAGCAAGGGAAGACCATGCACATTACTGGATGTCATAGCAAACTGGTTTAGGAGTATTATAACTTTCTCATAATGCAGGAATGTCAGGATGCTACTCAGCTGGAGTAAGGATGGAAAAACTTAGAGTTCCAGAAAGGGCAGGTTGACTAATGAGCTATAATTCAGTTCCCAGGAGAACAAATTGTGAGGACTGTATGAAGCCCATGATTTAATTTCATGGTTGGGCTGAATTATCATTTTGTCAGTACCAAAATGTGCAGGTTTTTCTTTGCTTTATGTGGAGTTAATCTTCTCTTTCTTTCCCACGAAGTTAAACTTGGGGGCAAGAGGCTAAAAAGACAATTAATATTTGTCCATATTGTTGATATTCTTTTC
Source organism: Toxostoma redivivum (assembly GCA_013397375.1). NCBI lineage: Eukaryota > Metazoa > Chordata > Aves > Passeriformes > Mimidae > Toxostoma > Toxostoma redivivum. Next base: position 92,901 of record VXBI01000567.1, read on the forward strand.
CCAAAGCTCCTGAGACTATATATCCTTCCTTAAATGTTTCCTCTGAAATATCTTTTCATCTTAAGGGCTTGTGGGGCTATGAATTAAGTCTACAGGACCAATAGAGGTCTTTAGGACTAATGAAGATAAGTTTTTTCTTTTATTTGTACTTTATCTTGTTCTTATTTCTTGCTTGTTCATTCAGTTCCTTCCAGTTTTCTGTACAATACTGAGTGTAGTGTTCTATTGAAATTTTATAGCACTAATCTACTCATCAGGATTTTCAGAATAATTATTCTCTGGAGTCACAGCATGCATAGCATAACTCTTCTACCCCTCCCCTCTATCCCTCTTTGCTGGCATCATATAAAATTATATTCCCACGTTGCTATTTAGCATCTGGTTTCATTTATCAAAGTGAATCTGGAAATCTTTACTAAGTTCACCAAAGATCTTTTTAAAAAAGAAGCTGAAGTATTCAAATAAACTTTTTTGAAACTTTTGTTAGATGAGTTAAGGACATGAAGAAAGGAAGTAGTTACTAGTATACTATATCCTAGTTTTCTCTGACGTGTAAATTAGAATGAGAACGAGAACTACTATTCTTGATTATCCTGGCCATTAGTAAGGAACTTATTAAATGGATATAGTTTCTGATGATGAATCACCTTTATTTCATGCAGAAGTGATATCTAAATTCAGGTTAATTCAGAACTATATACTGGAGTGTTCAGCAAAGTTTTTCAGAGCATACTATGGTGAAAAAAGAACTTGGACACCTCCAACAACACAAAAATAAATCTGTTCAGAATAGGATGAAACTAGGATTTTCTTGATTAGCTTAATTGATAAACTGTTTTACAGGAAGCTTAGAGCATAATAGAGGAAAAGGCAACAGATGGTTAATGGTAGCAAGAAAATAGTTTTTCGTGGTGGCCAAGATGAATTTGGGAAGGTAGGACTAAGGGAAAGGCAAAGAACCTTTGAGAGGAAATCACCTTTTTTGTTTTCTTTTTTATTTCATCTACCCTAAGTAAAAATATGTTGTATAGTGGAATTTATATACAGCAGTTGTCACAGCAGAGCTGACAGGTTACAATACATTTTAAGTGTATATTTAATAAATACGAATCTTGTCATAATTAGTTCATTTAAGTAATTGAAAAACGTTTTAATGGTGGTTCTGTTTTGTGTTATTTTCATCATTAAAAATATCATGAGCCATTTATGGTATTTGTCATTATTTACTCCTTATGCTTTTTAAAGTATCTAAAAGAGGAGAGTAAATTTACCTTAATCTACCAGAGTTTTTTTAGTTGTCAAAAATACAAGCTTGTTGTCATGGAGATCAGTGCACAACTCAGATGCCTGATTTAGTGCTGGTAAAGGGAGCATCTTAGTGGATTATCAGGTAAATGTTTCACTCCATTAAATAGATGAATAAACTACAGGTGATAGAGCACATTTATTTTAGGATGCAGGGGAAGTTACTAATATCCCAGTATCTATTCTCAAATTCCAGTAAGTACTTGTAAAAACACAACTTTGCATTCACTGCTCCAATTCCATGTCACAGATTCTTAGCACCCCAAAAGAGCTTGTAGCAATTGTAGCCCTTGGAGAAGCACACTGTAAAACTGAACTGAGAAGCTGATGTGAATATGAACTCACAGCTGCATCCACGAGGGGACTCAAAAAGCAGGAGTGTGTTGCAGAAGTGATTTGGAGTGGTGTAAAATTTTCTTTTTATGTTGAAAGTGGAACAATAGATTCTTGGTACTGACTGAGCATCTCAGAGACAGGGTGGGGATTTCTTCCTTGTATCTTTCACATCCTGTAGCTGATTCAGGCTCCTGGTGCTTTTTTTTGATGTGACACAACTGAGGGACTGAAAGCAAAGCCATGTTAAGTTTTTTTTTTTACTGGAAGTATTCCCTCACATTTCTGCAATTAGGAGCGAAACTCATTCTCTCCTTATATTGTGGAGATTCTTACTGAACAGCTCAAATATAGACTTGAGAAGGGAAGAAGATTCAGCTGTGCTATTTCTTCTTTCCAGTTACTTGCCAGTTGCACCATGAGAACATATCTTAGTCAGAGAGTGACCCCAGGGAGATGGTGTTATCTGTTGCACGAGGAGAGCTGGGACATTTACATGACTTCTCTCCCACATGGATCTCCTTTCACAAAGAGCTGTTATTCTTTGTCTTATGGTTCCTTTACATCACAGAGGCTTGAAGTATTTTACCTGTGTAGCACTTAATCTTCTGCTTTTATCTGAGTCTTCTGAGCATATTTTAATCCAATTTCCCTGAAGCATAATGCAGGGAAGGAAGTGATCTCACTTCATACTTGCTGTGAGTAGTGCAGGCTGAGAGAATTTAATGGCTGAGACGTTCATATTCACAGGAACTGTAGTTGTGACTGTCTTTTTGCAAATAATGGGAAGGGGCTTCCACTGTCCTGTCCAACTAGACCATGCGTGCATTAATTTTAAAAGAGAAATATCAGAGCTGTTATTGGGGATTATATTTTCATCTTTTACCACTAGTAAAGTTTCTCCATGTAATCACAGTATGAGGTTATATTCATCATCCTGCTAATTGGCACCATTTTCAGAAGTTCTGTCAGTTTGTCCTTATCTTTCCTCCTTAGTTTGTCTCTAATAAGGATGAGTAAGCTGAGTTATGTGCTGTAGTGCTTGGATGTATCACAGTTCAGTGGTTTTAGTACATCTATTTTCTTTGAATGCAAAAGGTTAATTTCATTTCAGTGTAGGTTCAATCTGGATACTGACCTTTACAACTGGAAAAAAAGATAGAATCATAGTTTAATTAACCTTCCAACTAGGACACATATTTGAAGCATACTCAAGAAGCTGTATGTTTTAAATACTACTGGGAATCACGTTGGAGTAGTGGATCATTCTGGAATGCAGAAACATTATCACTGTCCTGAATTAGACAAAAGGAGAAGTTTATTACTGAAGTGGTGAAGCACACAGCTGAGCTTGGAAAGAACTAAGGTAAACTAAGAACTAAGGTAAAACAGAATATTGAAATTATGTTCTTCATGCTTTGTCTTCATTGTGAAATAGGAACAGCAAAGAAGATACTGAAACTGTCTGATTCCCTATTGACATTTTCTCTAACCTATCCTCTTTTCCAACTCACTGATGTAGTTTTCTATGGCCCTTCTAAATTAAAACACAAACATGTTTTTTGGAATTAGATTTTGTTGCTATTTTTAAAGAAACTCAACTCTGGAAGTAAGTAAAGGAAAAAAATAGACGTACTTTACTTTGTTTTCTGCTTGATCACTCATGATTTCTGATCAGTTAAATGCTTAATAAAAATATCAGGACCTAAAATTGAATCCTTAATCCTTCCTCTGAGGCTCTTCTTTATAATAATTTCATTTCTAGAACCTCACATTGTGAAAGCCTTGTTTTGCTTCTTTGTAGTGAAAATTGACAAGATTATTCTTTCTGTAGAAGGGAAAAAAGTTTGTATGGAGTTATAGATTTCTTTTAGACCTAAAAGGGAATCATCTGAATACCATCTGCATTTTTATGTATGTATAAGTCAGTGTTTGCCAGCATTGGGAGGTGAGGTTTCCAAAAATCTGGAAGGGTAACATGTTGCTGAGGATGTTGCATTAGCATCAGATTGCAAGTTGTGGACCAGATGAATGAGGTAGTGGACAAGTCTCCATTTGACTCTAAGTAAGTCACCACTTAAATACCTGCTTCAGATACAAGTGGCAGAGTATTGCATATTTTCTTAAAATGGTATAACTGTGCTTGAACATAGACTGCTGGAAATCTGGAAATGTACTGAAGACTGAAAATCTAGAGCATTTATTACAGTGAGATCTATTGAAATGTGAGGAAGTATGGTATTTATTATTATTGTATTTAGAAAATGATGCTAGAGATTTGAGTGTAATGTTATTTCACTTTTGTAGTGACTGAGCAAGGCAGTATTCTTTGGTGAGAAAGCACAGAAAAGAATAGAATGTAATCACACATGCTTCATTATTGCCTGCAAATAATGAAAAAAATTAAGAGCGTAAGGTAGTAATTAAAATGTTTCATGAATAAGAGACTGGATCATTTCAGTGGCGTTTTTAGCAGCTACAGCCCTGAAGACAAACACACATAAATGCATAGAATATTTTGGGCAAATACTGTCAGGATGTTACTCCCAACACATTAGTCTAAATTCTGTGCAGTAATTAACAGATTCTAATAAAATAAATGTAGTCTATTCTATATTCTGGTAAGTAGTTATTTATAGCCACCCTAGGAAAGTTTGAATTATTGTATGTCCTAATTGTGCCGTGGGCTTTTTTATTAGGCATGAAGGTCTGACTGGGAGGAATTAATAACTGCCTGCAAAGTCTCTGCATTACAGTTAATCAGATATCTTGGCAGAGCTGCTTCTTATATTTTGGTCTTCATTTGTCACATCTAGAGGCAGAAACTGTGCTCTCAAGAGTAAAATCTTCTCTTGCTAGTGTAAGATTCAGTCTACACCAGGACAGTGTCATTATTATCTGTTTTCCCCAACCTTCCTCCTCCTTAGCCCCTTGGTGATCCTCTTTACATCTAAGTGATTTCTGTTTGTAACACAAAATCTGCTAAGAAGGAGTAATCAGTATATGCTGTTGCTCTACACGCCCATCTCTCAACACATCTTTGAGTCTAAATGTAGGTCATGTCTGTCTGTAGAAACCTTCTCTCATGAATATGTATAACTTGCTTGGCAAGTTTGCTAACAACAGGTGTATTCTGTGTTCCTCACTTCTTTTTACTTGCATTATTTTATGTGGAAAATAGAACCAACTTTCAGCCTTTTAATTAAACCTTAAGATAGCTATAAAGGAAAAGAACAAAAAAAAAATCTTTTGTGTAATAGTTTCCTTCCATCCCCTGACTGAATAAATGAATATATAGTGTTATTTAGGGCTTGTGAGTTCTAAGAATAAGCTCAACTTAACTGTAATTTCCACAGCATCCTTCCATTCATGAATATAATAAATATTTCAGAAAGCAGAGGGGAAAAAAAATGCTGTCCTAAAATATTCTAGAGGTAACTGAAACAGGGATCAAGCGTTAGAACAGGCTGTCCAGGGAAGTGTTTGAGTCACTATCCCTGGAGTTAATTAAAAGGCATGCAATGTGGTGCTTGTGGATGTAGTTTAGTGGTAGATCTGGCAGTGCTGGATTAACAGTTAATTTGGTGAATTTAGAGGTCTTTTCAAACCTAAACAATTCCATTATTCTGTGTTTTATGAAGAACGGATTGAAGTACATGGAAAGAAGTTTTGAGTTAAATGTTCTAAAGCAGAGAAGTTTTAACTTGAAGCTGTCCTTTTTCAGGTTTTCTACACCTTTTACTGTGAATACATATATCACTCCAGGAGCTTTCATATAGAGAGCTTTGTTGAAAATAATTGTATAGAAATTCTTTCATTCAAACCCTGAAGTTTATAAAGTTATATTTTGCTTTGACGGTTAAAGAGACATGAGTTGCAATGTTCACATTTATGTTGAAAATTACAAACTACATAATAACTAAACTAATTGTATTAAATGATAAGCCAAAATCTGCTTAATTATTTATTAACCTGAGCTCACATTAGGATGAATTTAGGGATTTCCAGAAGAAATAGGAAAGTTGCTAATCATTGTATCTATGGAATCTTCATACATCTTGGATTCATCTGGCATAAAATTTTCTCATATTCTTACATTTTTTATTTTCAGATTATGATTGTAAGGTTTTAGTTGTGCTAAGCCCATAGTACCAAGATTTACAGGGCTTGCTGGTACAAAATAAATTACTCAGCTGGTAACATTTATGATTTTTTTTGTCCGCATTCAGAAGTGGAAATCATGGCCACTAATATACAACATAAAGACATAAAACTTTAATTAGATAGCAGATATGAAAGGAGTGATATTGAACATACAGAACATAATCAAGTAATGTTTTATAGCTCTGTTGTAACTGAGGCACTTTGTGTATTTAATTAAACTTTTATCCTTTGATAAAGACTTGGCTGTTACAAAAATACTTGACCACCCAGAGGCTTTCATCTCTGGTACTAATTGATAGGAATCCAGGAGGTCACAAAAACACAGACAGCAAAGTGATCCCTGAATTCTAGCTTCTGAAAGGTCTTAGTTGGTCTTTTCAATTAAAAAATCTGCATATTTTCGTGCTTAACAGAGATAAATTGGAATGCATACCATACTATGAAATGAAATCAAATTACATGGTCTACGCACCACATCTACTTTCTGGTAAAGAACTCAAAACTCTGGCCTGAAATTTATACTGGCCACCAAGACTGTTCTTACAATAGAGAACTGCAGAGACCAGATGTTTGGGAGCACTCAGACTGATAATGGAACAAACATTATCAGTTCAGCATGCCGATGAAAAACCTTCTCTTCAGATTCACTGAATCGTATGGAAAAGCAAAGTTGCATCTTGTACTGGGAGGTTAGGAAAATAAATACAGTGCCTAGAGTATGTAGGAGACCAGGGGAAAGGCTGATTGGCTCAAAACAACCAGGTGGGAAGTGCCTTATTCCATCCGAATGGTCTAAAGTTTGCAAGAAAAAGTTGTTCTGAACCTCCTGAGAACTTTATTGTTTTTCCTGTGCAGTTCCCACAGTAAATCCAGCTACTTCCCACTAAATCCACAGAGCTGATTAGGGATTACAGTTACTAAAGTACTGTCATGTTTTACAAGACAGAATGAAAATACTTATCTTTATTGATTAAGGATGGAAATGCCTAAATACATCATCTGTAAATGATAGTAATGTGTAAATAATAGACACATTCAATTTAAGAGTGCTGCAGTGAAATTTATTGTGTTCCAGTTTGATGTCAAAGTGACTAGGATTCTATTTCACTTTCTTCTTCTGTATGTCAAACCCATTCAAGAAGAGTAATGTGGTGTGAAAATAAGTGATAATTAAAGAGTTGCTTTCTATCATATCTGAAACCAAGTTATGTATAGTGATATATCTTGGTTGACATACAGTGACAGTTAACACCTGTCCAGAAGTAATAAAACTTAAGCTGGACTGCTAGTCTTACATTAGAAAAACGGATTGGCAAATTAAATCCTACAGGCTGTTAATTGTATTTGTATTTTAGAGGGAAAAATAAAGGGGGGAGGTGTTGATTTTCTTCATTTTCTATAGCTGAGAAATGTCAAGAAAAAGAAGTATAAAACATTTTCATTTTCAGTTTTTCAAGGTAAGATATCTTTATCAACCACACCCAACCCCAAAATCCCCATAGCATGTTTCCAGTATTAAATAAATGTAAATCAAGTGTTGATGCAATCATATGAGTTATTTGTGATTGCCAGGTAATTTAATAATGAGCAATCAAGTAGTAGAAGATGGTTTTGTCATGTGGAAATCTATCTCTAATTCTCTGGCTTACCTGTTTAAGCTAAAGTGCTCTGATTAACACTGATGGTGGAAATTAAACAGGATGCAGTTAAACTTTGATACAATAATAATTAAAAGGTCTGTATTTTGCCAAAGAGAAGTAACTTGGCAAATAGCAGTGGAACATAAAGACATTAATGAGATGTTTGGAGGCCAAGCTGTGTTTCTAAATGTGACAAGTAAATCTACACACACTATATGTCAGAGAATTTGGAGCCTTCTATTGAGTGTCAGTAAGTGCACAGTTCTCTGGTGAAAAACTTAACAGCGATAAATTCATGCAATTGCTCACCCTCCCTGTAGGTTTCTCTTTTGTGTTTAAGCACAAGTTTTTAAAAATGCCTAAATGCATAGGGAAAACGTTTATAAAAGAAGTAGAGAAAATTCTTTGTGTGGTTCCATATTTTGACAAAACAGGGGAAACAGTTTCCCATGTATATTTCTCATTCCATCTCTTTTCCCTTATATTTGCCTCTTTCTTTTTTTTAAATTAATTTATTTTAATAATATTTTCTTCAGTTGTAATTAATATTATTCCTCTGTATTTTTTATTTAGTACCCTTTGCAAATAGTATTCCGTACATCTTGGTATACCAGGGTATATCATTAGAGTACTGACTAGCAGTTGATTGATTTTTAAGTTAGCTTTAAGCAGTTTATTGGGTTTTAAGTCTTCCTTGCTTTTTCTCTGTGACTTTTTATTAAAAAAAGAAATGGCAGGGTTCACTTGTCCAGTATCTGTCTTTGCAGATTTTAATTTTTATCTATATGGTCCAGCTTTGAATAAAACAGGCATCCAATATATAGTCTGAAGAGCCCAGGCAGCTAATTTTAATAGATTTTTCATGCAGTGCTATGCTTAATGCATGGTGTTCACCACACAATTCCTGAGTCAACAAGGGCAGATACTATTTTAGATGTGTCTTTTTGCATACTAAGTATTTTAGAATGCCTAATCTTAGAGAACAACCTTGGGTTAGATGCTTGTGAATTTTCTTAAGGTTAAAATATTGTCAGTCAGCTGATGGATTCAGTGTGTGAAACTAGCAGTGTATGAAAATTTGACATCTATTTAAAGAGTGAAAACAATCATGTGAAACTATGGGGGATTTAGAGTATGCTAACCTAGAAACTGGTTAGGATATTGTTGTCCGTAGTCTCTGATAGATTGTGTTGTTTGGAAGTGAACTGGGTGGTATAAAATGGTTTTTTTTTTTTTTAAAGAGGAGTGCCAAAAAATTCTCTGTCAGTAGGTTCAGTCTGATGTAATGCCCTAGACCATGGAAGCAGAAAGATCCACTGTGACCAGGCTGTTGCCACTCATCAGTGTACTGCTTATTGCCCAAATCTATCCTTAGAAACACAGTTTCACCTCCTAGTAGAGCTAAGTGGAGACATTTGTCAGATTGGGATGTATTGTATTGAATAATGCAAATACTGATACTTTTTACTGGCACTTGTTCCTATGAACAGCCAAAATGTACCTGAATTATCAATACTGTTCCCAGCACAGTCCTAAACACAGTCCTGTACCAGCTATTATAAAGAAAATTAGCCCAGTTGAAACCAGCACAAACCTCATTTTAATAGGTACTGCCAAAAATAATTTTCCAGTAAAGGCTTCTGACTAAATTTTTACCTCACGATCAGTCAAGGGCAACTATGTGATGCATATTGTCTGTTAACAGATTTCTGTTGAACAAATTCCCAGCTTCACGGTTATTTCATCTGTAATTTTGGCAAGGATTTCTAGGAACTTTTCATTTTTGCTACATGTGGTAGAACAAATTAAAATCTGGCCTTTTTTGTGATCTGAGAAAGGGATTTCACTTACATCAGGAGTGTTTAGTATAGTGTTTTCTGATTGTATTCTGTGCGTGCATGCCTGTGCTTTGTTTCAAGGCTGATTCAATGCTGCGTTTTTATTTTCTTTTTTTTTTTTTTTTTGTAATGGTTCATTTGTTCCCATTTGAAAGCAGCTTTGACCTTGGATATCTGTGCAACATAGAGAAAGTAACTGAATGTGGTAACATGGAAGATATACATGTAATTGCAGGTAAAAGCATCCCTGTGAAAGCCTTAACAGGAAGCATGCTATTGACTCATCTTGGCCTATGATGGAAAGTGCCCTGAGCCCCATTAAAGTGTAATTAGCATTTTCAACTCAAAAGGATGGTGGATCAGATTCTGATGTAGTTATCATGCCTATTAGCAGCTTACACTGAAAAACACCCTGACACACTGAGACTGATATGGAGATAGGAGTCTAGCACACTAGAGATACCGAGGCAAGAAGCAGCCGTAAGTAACACAGCAATATGTCTGTGCCATGCAGCTGGTAGCATTGTAAATTTTTTAGAGGATAAAATACTGAAAAAGAAGGTAACTTCCTACAATGTTTAACTCTGAACCTTATTACAGTGGAAGTACCAATGTGAAATTTTTACAGTCTTACGTGCTGCAAATCTGGCAACAGGGGTTTCTTAATTGCACAATACGTGACAGAGTCTATGACAAGTAAGGCACCTGTACATCATTCTTAAGTAAAGTTACCCAACAGGCCATGAACAGGTAGGTTCCTTGATCACTGCTATGTACTCTCCTACCCATATATAAATGCGGCAAATATATAGCTTCTAAGTTAATTTAACTAATTTTTTTATGCCACACTGGAATGTGTAGTCTGTTTCCACAGATGACAGTCAGAATGGCATTTTGAAATGTTTCAGCATCCTCAGAACTGTTTTTTGTGATAATTAGCTGGTTATGCACAGTTGTGCTTTACAGCAAAGACTTTCAGTCTGTTTAGATTCATCTTCTCCTTCTGCCTTTTCCCTAGTGACCTTGTAGGTGATTTGACATTAATGTTGAACTTCTTAGTGAAGTTTAAATGTCTTAGAATAAGCAAGTTATTTGTTTACAAAGAAGGGAGATAGATTTTCTTACATTTTCAAATATAGATTTGACTACCAATAGTTTTATATTTGGTGATTTAGTGGTATGATACATTTATAAGAAGAATTATATATCTGACTGTTGAATATTTGAATGTATGAAAAAAGATAGATAAAATATGGACCAGCATAGAGAATAATTGCATGGAAAATAGAAGATAACTGTCAGCTGATGATAGGCTTTTTTTCTCAGTATTATTTTAGAGCTAAAATCTACTTTGGCTTCCCTTCTGAACATAAATTCCCCACATCAACCTTGTTTAGGAATTGCCAGTTACTCTGAATTTGTTTGGATGTCTTCACCAGCAACTGTTTTCCCCCCTCTTCTTTCCCATGGAAGAAAGGCTGTCCAAGTCCAAACTGGCCAAGAGGCAGGGTGTATGCTCTATCAATATTAACATTGTAATTATCTTCTTGGCATTATTAATTTTAAATAAACAGTATTATGCTTGTATTTGTCTTAAAAACACAGACCCCAACTGTCTCAGTTTGGACAGGTATTTGCCAAGGAGAG
>VXBI01000583.1:4153-14336 GCA_013397375.1 Toxostoma redivivum
GAGCTCCCCCAGCACTGTCCCCACAGCAGCACTGACAGCCCCAACCCCATCTCGGGACTCTGCCCATCAGGAAAACCACCAAAGCCTTAAAACTGAGGCTCAAGGGGCCTCTGAGGTTTCTTTGCCCGGCGGGTTTTGACCCCCCCAGGTGATGAGAGGAGGAGGCACCAGTGCTGCCCCTCGGTGCTGACACTGGCACCTGTGTGACAGGTCACTGTGATGCTCCAGGGGCAGGACAAGGACAGGAGCATCCCCCAGATGCCCACAGGAGCAGTGGAGACGGGGATGGAGGAGGAAGATGATGGAACCAACCTTCTTCTTCTCGGAGAGGTCGTTCCACATGCGGGCCAGGAGCCGGGTCAGCTCGCTCTCCGACAGCTCCGGCCGCTCCTCTTGCAGCTGCTTCCGCTTCTCCTCCGAGAAGATGAACATGGCTGAGATTGGCCTCTTGGGCTTCTCTGAGCTGGCCTGAGGGGCACACGGGGCTGTCAGGGGGGCGAGTCCAAGCAGGGACCAAAGCCCTCAAAGCCCCTTGAGATGCACAAGCCCATCCCAAGCCTCTGGCAGGTGCTGCCCATCCCTCCCGGGGCTGCTCCCACCTTGCCGGTCTCTGGTGAGGATTTTTTGGATGCAGGACTCGTTGCCCCTTTCCGGTTGCTGCCCAGCATCTTCTCCTCGCCCAGCACCCGCTGCTGCTCCTCCTCGGGCAGGCTCTGGGTGGCACAGCAGGAGAGACATCGTTAGACAGCCCAGTGCTAATGAGGCTTTGAGGCAATTGGGGAACAGGGACTCTGGAGAAGGGGAATTAATGCACTTGGGTGTCCTGATCCAAATCCTGTCTCAGTCAGGACCAGCATCTGAACTGCACATGTGCAGCCTGGGGGTTCCCATGCTGTCACCCCTATCTGGGCAGCGTCCCTCACCCCCAGCTCAGCCATTTCTCGGTGAAAGCAGGTGGGCAGGTGTCTGGATCCGGGCACACCCTGGGTTTTCCACCCCGTGCCCCTGCAGCCGCAGCTGGGGCCGTGTCACATCCGCCCGGGGCCGGGGCCGGTGCTGGGGTGGCCTCAGCGCAGCTCCCCCACCCACGCCCCAGCCAGGGAAGGAAGTGAGAGGCTGCACAGCCACAGCCACAGCCACTGAGCACCCTCCCCTCCAGCTCCAGTCCTCTGCTCACCCCAGCTCTCCCCACCTCCCAGTGCTCAGCTGGAAGACACTGGGTCAGGCATTAGGACAGCTGGAAGGTCAAGGCTATGTGCAACCATCTGCACAGCACCCACTGGGCCCAGACATGTTTTGGGGGAGCAGAGAGGGCAGCTCCCCACTTGAGCCATCCCAGTCCCTGGGCAGAATTCCCCATTCCCAGATTTGGGATCTGCAGCACCTGATGCCTGAGCACCCCCTCACCACTCACCTCCAGGAAGCGGAGCAGCTCGATCTCGTAATCTTTCTTTTTCTGGAAGGGGATGGAGATGTGTGGTTACACAGAGATCCCTCACTCCATCCCTGCCCCTTGCAGCCCCTCAATCCCTTGGCACCCTCCAGCTGGACCATGTGTTTGTCCCACACAGGAGACAGGACCAGGACCAAGGAGAGAATCAGTGATGCAGACTGGCACAGGGACTGAGGAGAGGTGAGGGCTTTGTTTCCAGAGATGTTTGTACCCCAGACTCTCCCATCCCACTGCTCCTTTCCCGCAGCTCTGGTGCCCACCTGCCTCTCCCCCCACCTGTCCATCCTCAGCCACTCACCTGGTCACACTTTTTGTGGTAGGCGTCCTTTTCCTTCTGGGAGAGCAGCTTCCACTGCTGGCTGCACAGCACCATCCGCTCCGTGCTGGGCACATCTTTCATGTTTGCCATCAGCTCTGCACAGTACAGGGAGTAGCTATTCCTGAAAAACCCACAGAGGGCCCCAGTGTTAGGGAAAACCTGCCCCTGTGGAGCTGCCTCGGTGCTAAAAGCGTCTCCAAAACCCTCCAGCTGGGTTGCACCTGGCAAGGAAGTGAAGTGCCTGTGTTTTAGGGCAGCTGGGTGCTGGATCACCCCCTAAAGCCAGAGTTTCACTGTAAACCTCGCTCAGATTCTCCCCAAAATGTGTATTTGATGTATATTTAAGGTCTGGTTTAAAGGGCTCATCACAGAATCGTGTAACCATTAAGGCTGGAAAAGCCCTCTAAGATCATTAGTCCAACCATTAACTAACACTGTGGAGCCCACCACTAAACCATGTGCCCAAGTGCCACATCCACACTGTTTGAACACTTCCAGGGATGGTGACTCCAGCACTGCCCTGGACAGCTTGTTCCCAGGCTTGAAGAAATTTATCCTATAAATTCCATCTAATCCCTGAAGTGCTCCCCGAGGTTATCTGGGCTCCCCAGGCCCAGCACAGTGCAGTTTCCCTGCTGGCAGGAACCAGCACGCAGCCAGGACAGGACTCACGGGGGTGGCTTCGTGGGTCGTCCGTCGAACTTGTCCTTGAGCTGCCGCTCGGCCTTGGTCAGGGTGGAGCGGGTGATTCCCTCCTCGCTGATGTTCAGCTCCGGGTGCTTCTGGATGTAATCCCTCATGATCTCCTGTGGGGAACAGAGAGCAGTCAGAGGAGCTGCCACCCCCGCCTGTGGGGCCGGAGGAGGAGGAGAGAGAAGCCAACCACTGCCCTAATCCTGTGCCTGGGGATGCTGCTGCCTGCCCCACACACGGCTGGAGAGGCAGGGCTCACACTCACTAGGGACCTGCCAGGACCTGCCTGAACCCCCACGCTGGCTATTGGGACAGGCCCCGCAGGGCTGGGCTGCAGAGTGAACGTTGGGACGTGCTGGAGGGGACCGGGCGGGGCTGCTCCCTACCTCGTACTCCTTCCGCTGTTCCAGGGCCTTATGAATCCATTTCAGCCTCTTTTTATCCGAGAGTTGAGACCACTGCTTGCCCAGCGACTCTTTCACCTCCTTCGTGGTGGCCTGAAAACCCAAAGCCAGAGGTGAGGGCAGAGGGGTAAAATCCAAAAAAAAAAGAAAAAAATAAAAATAGGAATGGAAAAAAATATGAAAAAATGGCAAAAAAATGGCGTGGCCTGGTGGGGCCTGATGGCACCAGGCATGGAGTGGCTGGGAGCCGTGGGCATGTGTGGAGTGGGGGGCATGGCCAGAGGTGAATGTCTGTGCTGGATCCTGTCCTGCCCTGACTCAGGCTGTGGTCACCCCTTCCTAGCAAAAAGTGGGCGCTGGATCCCTGAGCCTCTTCCAGGTGTGCAGAGCCCCTCCTTACCTGGCTCCAGGAGCTCCTAGCGGTGTCCTCCATCCCGACCCCTAAAATGCTTCTCTCCCTTCCCCCTCCTGCCCCCAGCAGCGGGGTCCAGGAGCCCCCAGCACTCACACTCGCACTCACTCCCACCCACCGTACTCACATCTGGACGCACTTTCAGGTAGATCTTCTTCTCGTGGTTGTACCACAGCTGCTGGGGGGTCTTGGGCTTTTCGGGGACGTCGGATTTCTTGGCGTTCTGGATGAGATCCGGGTGGTCTTCCCTTCAGCAGGCAAGGGGGTGGGGAAGGGACAGCGTCAGGGAGGTGGCAGAGGCAAGGGGAGCACCCTAAACCTGCCTGCTAAGGGGTGACTGTCACTGCAGGGCTGAGCCTCCATGGGCTCAGGGACTGGGAGGTCCCAAAAACAGCAGGAGGGTTTTAGGAGAGATTTAAGTTTGTCCCTCCTGGCTACAGGCATCCCTGGGCTTGGCTGCAAGCCTGGAGCAGCAGCAGGTCGATGGCAATGCCAGGATCCAGCTGGATCACAGCAATCACACCCAAGGGGAAGGTCTGGAGTGACTGGGGGGACACTTCAGCTTTCATCAGTGCTGGTGGCAGGGCTCCTCGCAGACCCTGACCCCCAGAGCATGGCTGGTCCTCTGCTCTCCCCCTCATCCAGTCAGGAGCTGGAGGAATGCTCTCAGACACCTTTTCCTTGCTCTCTTTTTGCTGAATTCCCTCTTCTCTTCAAGACTAAAGGGAACCTGTATCTGCCTGGAGGGCCCTGGGGAAATATGGAGGGGAGGGGTTGCCTGCTCACCTGAACCTCGCCAAGTTCCTCTCAAACTCCTGCTTCTCTCGCTGGAAGTCCTGGATGTATTTCATCTGGGGACACAAAGCCACCACGGAGGTGGAGAGGGATGTCAGCACCAGGAAGAGGCAGGAGGATACATCCCTATCGACCTGGCTGGGCATGCCACCATCCCAAGAGGGACCCAAGGGCTTCCCAGCCCACAGAATGCTCCTGCAGAGGGTTTCCAGCCTGCCTGAGACCCAGCAGCTGGATCCCCTCTCTGTGTCCCAGCAGCCCTGGGAAAGGGCACAGCAGGATTTTGTGCCCTGGACTTTTCCTGGACACCCCCGAGTGAAAGTTGGGCCCCCACAAAGCCCTGCCCAGGCTCTGGCATCCCAAGGTGGGCAGATCTCTGCTCCCAGCATCTCCCAGAGCCTGTCCCTGTGTCCCTCGCCCGGTCAGGGTGGCACAGAGGGGCGTGTGCCTCAACCCTGGCATTAAACACAGATCCACCCAAGGGCAAAGCCACCATCCAGGTCCGTCAGGAAGAGTCGGACACACGGACAGACCCAAGCAGCCTCCACCCCACAGGTCCTGGGAACCAGGACAGGAAAAGCCAAGGAAGTCTTACAGGTCTGACAGGACTAAAGGAACACCCGGCTTGTCCCATCGAGAGCTGGGCTAAGCCTTTGCCAGGCAGAGCCTGAGCTCTGCTGGTTTCACTGAAGAGCCCAGCACACAGAGGCTTGTGGTGGGAAGGGGCTTGCTGACCCCCCTCCATACCTTTTTCTTCTCAGGAAGCTCCTTGTATTTCTTGGACAGGATCTTGGTGAGATCCAGGTTGCTCATTTCGGGGTGAAGCTTGGCATATTTGGCTCGCTTCTCCATGAAGAAGCGGAAATAGGGAGTCAGGGGCTTCTTGGGGAAGTCGGGGTGTTTCTGGGGAGACAGCAGAGGGGAGGACACTGAGCATGGAGCTGGCAGCACCACCAAACCCAAGGCTGCCCAGTCCTGGGGGCACCTGCCTCCATCCAGCCCTGCTGGTGATCCAGGCACAGCAGGCAAGGAAGGGGAAACTGCTGGGAACAAGGGCTCCCCAAGGAACTACAGCATCCCATGGAACCTTGAAGCCACCCAGAGCTGTCAGCACAGAGCAAGAGGGGACACTGGGGCAGGAGGAGGGGATGGGACCCAACTCCCAGGGATGGACCATCCAGGCACGCCAGGAATAGGACAGCAGCTCCCAGCCCCTTTGCAGCTAAACTTGGCTGCAGGCTGCCAGCAGTACAGCCAGCCATATTAAATGTACCCAGGAGTTGGCCCAGGCCCAGCACCACGGCCTCCAGAGCCTGGGGCAGCTGGACACCAGGATCACGGGCAGTGAGGGGCTGGCAGGGGCTCCCATGGCAGAGCCACGGGGAGCTGAGGTGCCACAGGGGCGACCGGCCCCCATCCTGGGCAAGTGTGGGGTCACCCTGTAGGGACTGAGCCTAATTCCTGCCCAATACCTTGAGCTTTTTGCCTTTGTAAGGATTTTTCACGTGCTCCTCAGCGTCCATAATGAGCTCTGTGAGGGTCCGGAATTTCCTCACCTGTGCAGGAAATGAAGAGACAAAGACTTGAGCAGGGGATAGGGCAGATTCCAGCATAGCAGAAACCCAGTGGGTTTTGTAATGCCACCCTAAAAGTGACTGATCCCAGCCCCTCTGAGGGGTCACAATGCCGACAGCAGCACTGGCTTTGGGCACCCAACTGGGACAATTCCAACAGCCCCAGGAATGTCAGCAGGACACTGGGACCCCGTCACAAAGCCCCCACGAAGCCCCATGTGGTGTCAATTACCTCATTAGAGATCTCCATCCACTTCATCTTGCACATCTCCCCTGAGAAGTCCTTGAAAGCCACTTTTTCCCAGTCCAGGTGGGACTCGGTGGTTTTGAACTTGCTCCCGTCGTTGGAGGGCAGGTTGTTCTTCATGCACTCCAGGAGGGTCAGCATGTCCTCCTGCGACCAGCGGTCTGAGCGGCGAGAAACGGCATCAGCCAGGGGCAGGAGGCCTTTTCCCTTCCCTTCCCTTCCCTTCCCTTCCCTTCCCTTCCTGGCAGGATCCCGGGGCTGCAGCTCCCGCCGTGCCGCTCCGGCCCGCACGCCAGGACACGTAATCTCCACATGCTGCCTCTCGAGATTAAAGATCAAAGGGACGTGGCTGTTTCCATCACCCTCGAGCAACTTTCTATGGGCCAAAACAATCTGGGCAAAGCTAGAAATTCCACTCGGTGCAAACCAGAGAGACTCGCTCATCCCAGAAAACCATCAGATAAGGGATGGCTCTGCTGCACGGGAGCACGGGGCTATTTCCTAGCCCAGAGTGACATGGCAGCAATGAGCTCTCCAGTCGAGCAGGAAGCAGGGAAACACTTTCTGTGTGTCCAGAGCAACTGGAAAACCTCAGCATTGCTTTTCCTGCACCTTGGAGAGCTTTGCAATCACTTGGGCCCAGCTCCACGGTGACCTCTGCCAAGGTCAAAGCTCCCAGACCACAGAGTGAGGGGAGGCAGAGCCTGGCACAGCCCCCCCGTCCCACAGAGGGGCCCCTGACAGTGCAGGGATGGTGTTCATGTCACCCCAACATCCCCCAAGCTGCTGGGAGGAGCATCCCCAGCTCCCACAGGAACATGCTGCTGGAATGGTGGCATGGGCACGTGGCAAAGCCGGAGAGCCTGGAGCGACCGTGAGGCCAGGCCAGGCAGCAGCACCGTGCTGGGGCAGGCAGCAGGCAGGATATCCCAGCCCTGGATGCCTCATCCAGCCCCAACCTCGGGGCTGCTTCCTTGCCAGGGGAATTCCTGCCTGCTCCGAGCTTCCATGCCAGCTGGGGAGCACTGCCCAAGGTGCTCTGCAAACATGGGTGGCCCTGGGGGAATGCAGCGGGGCCTGGGAGCGGAAGGAAAATTCCCTGGGGATGGGCTGGAGGAGGAGCAGAGCCCGAAGCCACCCGCCCACGCAGCCCTGGCTGCCTCATCCCGGGATGGGCACCCGGGATTCCACGGCAGTCCCTGCCTCACATCTCTGCCAGGTGAGGTGCTGGGAGCTGCCTACGGGACACGGAGCACCCCAGAGATGGGAACAGTGGGACAGAGGATCCTGAAGAGATGGGGACAATGGGACACAGAGGATCCTAAAGACACGGGGACAGAGTGGCTCATCATGGATCTGAGTGGAGCGAGCATCTCTCCCTCCATCTCCAGGAATGAAACCAAGCTCCCAGAAATATCCAGCTGCAGCTCTCCCTCCACTCAAGAGTCAACATGAGGCAAACCACCCCCACCTCCTGCCCTTGCAGGGGTCTGGGGAAGGCCAATTACCCCAGAATCCCAATTCCAAGCAAGGGATGTTAAAGGCCATACGGGAGCACAGCCAGGACGTGACTCCTCCCTCCCATTTCCCCTCCTGGACCTGCCTGGTTGGGGGTTAAGGCAGAACATTTTAGGATCCAGCTGGCCCCTACAGTGACCTCAGTAGGGATTAACATGGAGGGAGAAGACAGAAAGAGCCTGCCTGGAAAGTGAGGGCCCGGTGGCTTCGGGTGTGTCTCCATTCTCCTGGCTTCATCCCAAAACACCATGAAGAGGCAAAAGAGATGGGAAACCCCCATTCCCTACAGAGCTGGGGGAGGGAGAACACAGCCCCAGATTCTGTTTTCCTGTTTTCCCCATCCACTTTCCAGGCCTCCCAGGCAAGGACCAATGAGGCAGAACAGGGCTGGGAAGCCAGTGCCAACTTTACTTGCAGAAATCAGGAGGAATTACCACAAGCAGCACAGCCACAAAAATCCAGAGGGCATGGAGAAGGGAATGAGACACCCCCAGACCTGCCCCCATCAAGCCCAGTGCGTCAGTTTCCCCCTCGAACGCAGAAAACACCCAGAGACCTTTGGCCCTGAATGAACCCCCCACTGGCAGGCAGCCGGAATAACCACATCCCAAAGGAATACATTAAAAACCAGTGGAAACATCCCCAAATCCTTGCTGGCAGCAGGGTGAGGACAACAGGAACCCCCACACTCAGCCCTCCATCCCTCTGTTCCCCCTCCCTCCACCTGGAAAACGCAGGAATTGCGGCGTTCACCCAGCAGGATGAATGGGGCTGTCTGTGCCCTGGGACCGATTTATCCCGGCTCTCCTGGCACCGACCGGGCCGGGTCTATATTAGGAAAGCTGCCCCGGTGTAATTAAATCCATCTAAAGTCCCGGAGAAGGACACGTGCTCCAGCCAGGTTCGCTCGAGGCAACAACCCCGACTGCAGCAAGGAAGGAGGAAAATTGGGGGGACCTGGCAGGTGTGAGGAGCTGGGCAGTGCTCCAGAGGTTTGGGGTTTTTGAGGGGTTGAGTAGCAGAGCCCTACGAGCTGCCCTAAATAAACATCTTTCTTTTTTTTTCCCTTGTTTTCCTGCCCCTTTTCCAATAAAAGTTGAAGCTCTGATGTCATGCCGGGGTCTGGAAGCTGGAGGCCCAAGGTAACGGCTCAGCTTTTAATGCAGCCCAGATGTGAGCAGGGAGGGCAGCACCTCTGTGCCAGCCCTCCCTTCCCAATGCCCCCGAAACTCCAGTCCCCCAAACGAGCATCCTGGTGCCAAGGGGCCGCTGGGAATCCCTGTGCTCGCACACATGTGTGCATGTTCCCCATGTGGATCAGAACTCAGAGTTCTCAGATCCCCCTGCCTCGATGTGCTGGCATCCAGGATCACGGATCCTCCACCCCTCCTCCTCCTCCTCCATCCCTTCTCCTCTGCCATCCCTCTGAGAAAAGGGCTGCTCTCAGGTTTATTTATTATTATTATTATTTTTAAGCGTGGCAGCGGAATTCCTCTGGGAGCACCGGCACGTTGTGGGGGCTGCCGGGGGCTCACCTTGGTTTTTGGGAGCTGTCATTTCCAGGTCGGCAGGGCACTCAGCTTCGCCGTTCATCCTCCACCTGCCTGTGCCCAGGACGGTCCCGCCGGCTCCCTCCTCACCCTCTTCCCGAAATCACTCCCGCACGGCTCTGCAGGGAAAGGGAGAACCCTGCTAAGCATCCCCACTGTGATGGGGGGCCCTCAACTCCTAATGGGGAGTGGGGGGAACTTGATCCAGGCATCTGTCCATCCTCTGCACTACCCGGTGGGTGAACGAGGTGCTGGAATATCCCCCCATCCATCCCTCCGAGGTTTGGGGAGCGCTCCAGGAGGGGGGATCCTTGATGGTGATGGGAGCCCCACATCGGTCAGGGGAGAAGGGTCCAGGGGTTTGTCCCCAAAGTGGGCAGTAGGATCTGAGGGATCCAAATAAATCCCAGGAGACAGGTTCAAGGTGGCTCCCTGGGTGTGTGGGATGCAAAAACCCGGGATCGAGAGAATCTGAGTCAAGAGGGTTCCAAGGGACAGTATAGTCTCTAAAGGGGTTCACTCCTCCCACTGCAAAATGGGGGTTTCAAAGGAAGGCCCACCACAGATCCAGCAAAATCCTCCCCAGAGATGGGAACATGCCTGGAGAAGAGAGGGGTCCCCCAGATCCAAGTGAGCATTTGGGGACCTCGGGATGATTCAGGGGTCTCCCAAGAGAGGAGAACAAGCTGGAGGAAGGTATTTCAACAGGGTGGGGCTCCAGGGGAAGGATCCTACTGGGGGATCCCAGTAGGGGATTCCATTGGGGGGAGGCCCTGGAGGGGACAGATGGGGCCAGAGGCCTCAGGGGATCCCCTGAGGGACAGGCCGCAGGCCTGGGGGGGAGCAGGCCCCAGGCCCGAGGGATCCCGGGGGGAATCCAGGCTTGGGGGGGTGCCCTGGGGAGGAGGGGGCGTCTGTGAGAACCAGGCCCTGGGTCTGAGGGAGGATCAGCCCGGGAGGGCAGGGGCAGCCCCGGGGTGCAGAACCCCCAGGCAGGATTCGGGCTGGCCCTTGGGGGACATCAGCAGCCGGGAGGGGAAATCTGGAACCACTGAGGGGCTGCAGGCCCCGCCAGGCCCGGGAGCCGGGCCAGCCCTGGAGGGGACAAAGCCGGGCTGGCCCTGCTGGGGACAAACCCGGGCCGGCCCTGGAGGGGACAAACCCGGGCTGGGGACAAACCCGGGCCGGCCCTGGAGGGGGCAAACCCGGGCCGGCCCT
>VXBI01000592.1:0-22930 GCA_013397375.1 Toxostoma redivivum
GCTGGGGGTGACAGCACTCAAGGTGCTTGGGATTCCTGTAGGGCTGGGCATGGTGGTGTTGGGTGTGCTGTGGTGTCCACATGTGTGCTGTCCTCCCAGGAGTGCCCATGGGAATGGAAGTGCCATGTCCCCATTGCTTTTGGGGATGCCCATAGTTTTGTTTTGGACGAGGTCCTAGTGGTGTCAATGTGGTAGTGGACACCAAACCCACATGCCTCCTCTGCTCATCCCCCGCTCACAGACCCTGGGGCGGACGCCTCGCTGTGTGGCATGGCAGCCACGGGCGCATCGGGCACCAACGCGGTGCGCTATGGCACCATGCGCCCCAACGTGCTCAACCTGCGCGTGGTGCTGTCGGATGGGCGCCTGCTCCACACCGCCGGCCCCGGGCGCCAGCCCAGGTGGGCGCCGGGGGTCTGGGGGGGGTGTGCTGGGCTGGCCATGTGCCAGTGGGTGGGTGCCTGCTCACCAGCTCTGTGCAGGAAGCGGGCGGCCGGCTACGACCTGACCTCGCTCTTCGTGGGTTCCGAGGGCACTCTGGGCTTCCTGACTCAGGCCACGCTGCGCCTGCACCCGCTACCCGAGGCCACTGCTGTCACCATCGCCTCCTTCCCCAGCGTGGGGGCAGCCGTGGCTTGCACCGTCCAGGTGCTGCAGGCTGCCGTGCCTGTGGCCCGCATCGGTGAGTGCCTGCCGCCAGAGGTGTGGCTGGAGGTCCCGGTGCCAGTGGTGGAGCTCAACACTGCCTCCTCCCACCCAGAGTTCCTGGATGAGGTGATGGCAGATGCCTGCGGCCGCTTCAGTAAGATGCAGCTGCCAGCGGCAGCCACGCTCCTCCTGGAGCTGCACGGCTCCCGGCATAGCCTGGCTGAGCAGCAGCAGCAGATGGGTATGACTGGGAATAGGGAGGAGGAGACTGGGGGCCATGATGGACACCCAGGGATGAGGGATGGGTGCCCAGGGACAGGGAGACCATGGTGCTGGGGGGCCATGATGTGGCACTGGAGTAAGTGATGGATGTCCAGGACATGGGACAGTGGGACAGGTCCTTGGGTGAGGGATGGGTGCCCGGGGCTGGGTGGGGGTTGGAGACCTTGAGGTCATCAGGATGAGGGACAAGTGCCCAGAGCCTAGAACTGGGGGACTGGAGTCATGGATGCCTGCCTATGGATAGGAGATGGGAGATCAGGGGTGTCCTGAGGAGAGGGATAGGTGCCCAGGACCATGGAGAGGGGACCAGCAATGGATCCTTGGGATGGTGACTGGGAAGACACTAAGGGTGAAGGATGGGTGTATGCACTGGGGATCTGCTGAGGGGCTCATGGAGATGGGATAGGGGGCACCAGGGTTGTCAGAGTGATGGACAGGGACCCAAGGACAAGGGGCAGAGGGATGAGAAGTATCCCAGGGTGTGGGATGGATGCCCAGGAGGGGCACTGGGTGAGGGTTGGGTGCCTGGGGATGCTGTGAGTCCTGTCCCAGAGCTCCTGGTCACCACCAGAGGAGATCGTACGACAGAACAGTGGCTCCAGCCTGGCCTGGGCAGAGGGGCTGGAGGAGCGTGAGCAGCTCTGGTCCATGCGCCACAATGCCTGGTACGCTGCCCTGGCACTGCGGCCTGGCTGCCAGGTGAGGCACAAGGATGGGGATAATGGCAGTAGCACCCCTGGTGCTGTGAGTGTCACAGCTCTGCCCTCCCTGGCCCAGGGCTACTCCACGGACGTGTGCGTGCCCATTTCTCGCCTGCCTGATGTGGTGGTGGAGACCAAGCAGGACCTGCAGGCCTCCGGCCTCACCGGTCAGCAGGGCCACAATCCCCCAGGACAAAGGGGACTGGGGGGGTCACCATCCTCCATGCCACACCCCATCTGATCTGAGGCCTTGCAGGACCCATGGTGGGACATGTGGGCGATGGCAACTTCCACTGCATCCTTGTATTCAACTCCCAGGACCCAGAGGAGGCCCAGCACATCCATGCCTTCACCCAGCGCCTGGGCAGGTGGGGCCAGGGTGCTGTGGGGGGCCGGGGCTGGACAGACAGATGTCCCCATGCCCTGTCCCTCCCTGTCCCACAGGCGGGCACTGGCAGCAGGGGGCACCTGCACTGGGGAACACGGCGTGGGGCTGGGCAAGCGGGCACTACTGCAGGAGGAGCTGGGCCAGGAGGGCCTGGATACTCTGCGCTCCATCAAGGCTGCACTCGACCCCCACAACCTCATGAACCCTGGCAAGGTGCTCTGAGAGGGAGCACCAGCACTGAGCTGGCAGTGAGGAGCCTCAGTCCCTGGAGTCGGGGCCAGGGTGACCATGCTGCCTTGCAGTGCCACTGTATGTGTCCCTATAAAATCCCCTCATCACCACTTCTGGGGGTCAGGGATCCTCAAACCCCCAATAAACCCTTTGGACTCGCACTATCCATGTGCTGTGAAGTTATTTAGTGGGACAGAACCCCCCAGCCCCTTCCCAGGAGGCCCTGTCCTGGACAGCACACACACAGGGCAGGGTATTGTCAGGGTCCCATTCAGCCATTTGAGGTGCAGTGCTGCCAGTGCCAGGTGGGAGCTCTCTGGGACCTGCCGAGCACTACTGTGGCCATCCCCACATGGCAGGCACAGAGAAGGGGATTGGCATGGGTGGGGGATTCCAGCACCCCACTGGCATCATCTGCTTCACCAAGAAAGCCAGTGAAATAAAATAACAGTGAATATTTTATTGAACATTGTTTTAATACCATATCAAAACACCTTGACTAATGAAGGAAGCTCCCCCCAAGCTCTGAACTCTTTTTTTCCCCTGTTTTTTTTTTTAATATATAAATACAGAAAGGTTTCCCGCAGGGGCACGGCCACCGGCAGGGGAGGTCTCACCAACGAAAACGCGCCCGCCGCACCAGGAGGGGACGGGGATGGGCGAGGGGGGGTCACTGCCATGAAATGACACCATCTTGGCACCTCCAGCAAAGCCACCCCTATGACTAGGGGTGGCTGGGGACATCCGGGGGGCCATCAGGGCCTTCCCCATGCCCTCCTCAAAAGGGTCCAACTCAAAGCTGATGGAAAAGAAAGAGGGGAGGCGGTTTTGGCAAGAGGAGCCCGGCAAGGGGGCACAGGAGGGGCGGCGGGGATGCTGCAGCTCTCCAGTCTCTGAGTGGTTATAGCTGAGTTAAAGAGTGACCAGTCTGTAAACATCACCGGGGCAGGGAAGCTCAAATTGAGGAACACGCCAGTCAACACAAAGCTTCAGTTGTGGTTTGTTGTTTGGTTTTTTTTTTTGTCCATTTTTTCATTTTTTCTTTTTTTTTTTTTTCCTTTTTTTCCTTTTTTTTTTCTCATTGTAAACACTTGAAAGACGGACCCCTGCAACTCAGCAGGGGGGAGCAGTGGCCCCGCTCCCGGCGTGGGGCAGAGTCCCCATCTCAACGCTGCCGGGGCCGGGGTGGAGATCTCCAAAAGGGAGATGGGAGAGAGGAGAAATTTCCCGTTTAGTCAGTGCAAAAAAACCGAGCAGAGCCCCCGGGCAAGTCCGGGTGGGAGGTGGGGGGGTTGCCGGTGAGAAACGCCATGTGCTCCGTTTGGCCGGCTGTCCCCCGGCAGCTTTCCCCTTTCGGTTCGGGGAGAAAAGCCAAACATCATGGCAGGGTTTCGGCCGAGGGCGTCCCCGGGGCCTCCCTGGCAGGCAGAGCTCTCCTGGTGACCAGCGGCTGTGGAGGGGAGAGCAGGTCGCTCCGCTTTTCTCACACTGTCATCTCCTGGATGTTTTCTTTTTGTTTTAAGTCTTTTAAATTAAAAAAAAAACAAAAACAAAAAGCAGAAAAACAGAACAAATAAAAATAATAAAATAAAATAAAAACTCCGCCGTTGTCCCAAGTGGATTCAAGTTTCTGGGTTTTATTTTTGTCTTCTTGAGGAATTTAAAGTCAGCCCAAAACTCCAGGCGGGGTGGGGGGACGGGGAGAGGAGGTACAGCAGGTTTAGCAAGGTGCCCTGCAAAGGCAGAGAGAGACCATCCCGGGTGAGGAGCGGGAGCCCTGGCTGTCATGTCCCATCCTATCCCACCCCATCCCCCACATCCAGCCCTGGATTTAAACCCGGCACGGGAAAGTCCTTTCTGAGCAGCCCACCACAGGCTCACCTTAGAGAGAAGTCAGCAAGCACGCTCGGCGGGTCAATCAGAAGGATGCTCTGGGCAAGATCTGTTCACTTCAAACCATGAGTCTATACAGCTGCAAGAGGAGGGCATGTTACCACCATGCTGCTGAGCCTCAGGTGTCCCCGTCTGTCCCCTTGCCACCCGATTGGCTGTCCCCTCAAGGTACCTTTTGTGATAAATGCAGAGGCAGGGCAGCCTGGCTATCGTGTCTCCCTGCAGCAGCTCCTCCAGGCAGATCACGCACTCACCGGCATCCTTGGTCAGCACATCATCTGGGAGGGGAGGACAGGGCAGCAGTGAGAGGGGACCACCACAGTATTCCCCTCCCTGGGATGGAGGGGAACCCAGGGTCACTGCTGTGGGGGCAGCTGGGATGGGGTGGAACGGCAACAGTGCTGCAAAACACTGGGAAGAGGGTCATGTGGAGGCACAAGGAGGACATGGGTCTGGGGCATCTGGAGTCAACACAACCCCTACTCCTGGCTTCCAAAAAATCACCAACCAGTAGGGGGTGAGCATCACACCCACATCAACGGTCAGGAGAGAGGTGGGAGATGCCAGAGCTTGCAGCCCAGTGCTCAGTCTCATGAGCCACCCTGCCAGCAAGGAGGGGAGGAAGGACATGACCCTTTGGGGGGCAGCCCAGGAGGACCTGCATCAGCAGGGCTCCCTCTGGCACAGAGGGGAAGGGATGGGGCCCCCTCGGGGTAGGGGACTGTGTTACAAAGGAGCCCAAAACCAAAAGCAGCAGGCTTGAGCCATGACAGGGAAGCAGAGTGGAGCAGCACCATCCTTTTGGAACACAGTCCTCTTGGGAAGCCCAGCCAAGCCGCCCGCCCGCAGCAAATCTCTTCAGCCTGCCCGGACCCATCCCAGGGTGGCAGGGCACTGTGTCCCCCACACAGCCTGGCCCTTACCGTTGTAGGAGAGGCGAGGTTTGCTCAGACACATGATAAAGTGCATTTCCATCTCGTCAGAAGCCACAGATTTGGAGCAAATGGGGCACTTGAAACCTGGAAGGAGAGCACAGAGACGAGCCCTTAGCAAGGGCAGAAGTCGTCCATCTGCATCCTGGGGAAACCCTGGGGCCATGGTGGGGCAGGGCAGCGGGCAGCCCCTCACCTGCTGCCTGCATGGTGACCCTCACCCCACACAGCACCCACTGGGCACCCGCTCATCCTGTGCCAGCCACCAGCGTGGGGGACAGCCACCGAACAGGGGACAGCCGACGAGCTGGTGCGCTGGCCGTCCCTGTGCCTGACGTGCAGAGGGCACGGAGAGTGTGCCAAGACAGTGCCCACGTGGCCATCAGCTGCTGCCAGGCCTTAAAGGGCGAGCAGCAGCCTGGGGCACGCAGCACCCAGCCACTGGCAAGTGCAGGGGCACGTCTCTGTGCCTGGACAGTGCTGTCCCTGCTGCCAGAGTTTGGCATCATGCAGCTGAACCAGAAAAGCCGCAAGGAACTTTTTTCTATGGCTGCAGCAGAGGACTGGCAGATTGGAGCCTCAAACACAAATGTCTGCTTTGTCCAGCTTTCCACAAGACTGGGTGCTCACCCTTCTGATGCCAGTCTGTCTTCCCAGAAGCACAGGGACACTACAAGCTGATGAACCAGCTTGACCTTGGCCCTGCTTGGTAATTTGGGTTCTTCGATGAATCCGGATGAGATGCCCAGATCTGCTCCGTGACCTTGCTTGAGGTGGTGCCAGGGTATCATCACCTGCTCGAGCCATTGCAGACCACCATAGCTTCCTCCCCAGCCCCACTTGAGTGAGGCTGCCCCAAATGCAGTTTGTAAGCCCCTAATTCACAAGGAGCAGAACCCCAAGCAGTCCTGTATGTCACCCATCTGGGACTCCCTGCCCTTCCACTGCAGCCAGCTCGAGGCCATGTGGTTTGTCACTGCCCAGCAGAGCAGCGCAGCTCGAGCTGAACACGCGCATGCCACCACCACGGGTTTGCACCAGAATATCCAGCAATTCCCTGCCTGCAGAGAGGGAGAGGGTAATTTAAGGATCTGCCTTCTAAAAGCAGATCAGGTTTGACTGCAGTGCTGCTTAAGAGCTTTCTTCATATATATGCAAAGGCTGCTCAGGAACGAAAAGAAAAAGAATGTACACAAATTATCTAAGGATGAATCAGGTTCTTGTTTGCCACCACATGGATGTGGACAGGGCAGTTTCTTTTTGCTTCTTGTAAGGGAGAAAGTACAAGGTGGCTTTAAGAAGAGGCAGCTCACACTTCTGCTGTGCAAACAGCCCCTCTAACTTCTCAACACCTCAGTGCTCATTAGTAACAGTGATAAATACAGTTTACTTCCCAGGTCCTTGGATCCTGCCCCTCCAGGGTGTTGTTATTTCCCAGGAGGGATCAGCAAGAAGCACCATGGATGGTATGGGATTGGCTCTAAAAGGACCTGCTAAAAGACGAAGCCCTCAAGCTCAGGGGTGCCTTCAGTGGGGTGTCCTGCTGGCTTGCAGCATTGCCACACAGGGAACACATCTCTGCCCCAGCCTGGCTGAGCCACGGGGTCTCTGCTCTGAGTCCAGCCCCCACTGCACCAAGCCCCAGGCAATAGGGCAGTGCAGCAGCCAGGGCCTCGTAGGCAGCAGCACCGATCTGCCTTCTCCTCTCCAGCCTAATTTTACTCCTGACCGATTTATATCTTGAGGCAGCCATGCCCATTAGCTGAAGTAACTGGCTTTTTCCTCCTCCCAAGTGTTTACCCGCCCGGTGTATTTATAGCGTGGATAGCTCGGATAGCCTCCCAGCCTGCCTGCTGCAAGACCCAGCTGGCCTCCCCTTGCCAGACACCCTCCCAGTGCCCTGCTCCCCTGGCCCTGCCTGAACTGGCACTGCCTGGAGCGGATCCCTACCAGGGGAGCTCCGGGCACTGCTTTCCAGCAGCAAGTCCCTGGAACGGCTGTGAAGGGCTCCCTATGGAAGAGGCATTTTGTCTGCAAACTCTGTGTTAGGGCATGGCAGTGGTAGAGGTTCAGTACTGTTCCCTATGCTGTGTGTGGGAAGATCTCGTTTCCTCTGGTCCCCCCTTTTCTGTGCCAATGTGTTATTTTAAACAGCTGCCCCAGATCTGCCAGCTCCAACAGCACCCGAAGGGATCCTGTGAGACGTGCAACCAATGTAAAGGGAAAAGGCCCCAGATGAAACTGCCTGGTCTGTGGCTGCCAGGGCATGGCTGCCAGCAAAGCAGCAGGGCCAGGCAAAGAGCAGGGTCCTATGCAGGCTCCAGTGAACGGCTGTTGCTGTATCTCCAGGCCTCTCTGCTGGGATAGCTTTAGCAAGGTTATAAATAGCTGGCATGAACACTCCTCATGCTCCTCTGCTCCCTGGGCAGCTGGCTGGGGCACTGGGACTCCTGACACTGCCACAGCCCCATCGGAAGGACGTGGGGACACTGGGCAGACGGAGGGGCCCAGGCTCAAGCCCCAGCATGTCTGTGGCATCCTCCAGCCAGACAGGTCTGGGGGCTGAGCCAAGTGCAGAAGCACACATATGCTTTTCTGGCTCTGCACTTCACAAGATGAAGGGGGAGGGGGGAAAAGGAAAGGTGAATATGCAGTTGCGTAAATCCCCAAGTTTGAGCAGAAGTGAGGAGCCGTGGGTGTGGAAAGGCCCCCAGGGCAGGGGGCTGCCCTGCACCCCAGCTGTCGGCACAAATACTTGACATTGCAAAAGCAACTGCTTGTGTTTCTCTTCATGGCAGGCACAGGAGCCCAGTATCAGTGGAAAAGGGGAGGCAGAGGTGAACTCCCTCACCCCTTCTCCAGGTGACCTTTGGGTGAAGGTGATAGGCAGAGAACCAGTGAGAGCCAGCACCAAGCAGTGGCAGGCACCAAGCCTGGTGCCTTGGAACATCCTTTCACAGTTCAGGCAGGAGCCTGTCCTGAGGATGAAAGAGCTGCTCTCCACATGGCCAGCCCCCTCCAGGCCATGGTATTTTCCACATTCCCCGAAATCCCCGTTAATTTATCCTGCCTAAGCTGCCAGCCGGAGCAACGCAGGAGATTACATTTTGACAGCTGCTCATGGAAAATTCAGCTCCCTCCCTCCTCCTCAAGCCCTTTCCATCCTCCTCCCACATGCCTAAAAAAAAAGAGAGGAAGGGCCCAGCTATTCCTCCTTGCCTGGGCCTCCCACACCCATGGGGTTGCTCCAGGGAAAGGCCACGGACATGTCTTCCCTCCCAAGGCATCTGGTGCAGCTGGTGATGCTCCTGCCCATGGCACATTAAACCTGAAGCTGGCACTGTCACCTCATGCAGAAATGTGTGGGCAAGTACCAGCTCCCAACAAGAGTAAGTGAAGAAGAGGAGGGTGCTGCAGGAAGGGGGCAGGGCTGGCCTGGAAAGGCAGGTTCAGGTCAAGACCTGGACTCTTGTACCTTGCAGGAGACTGAGAAAGCCAAGGGCTTTCCAGGGCTGCGAGACACAAGCTGGCAGGTGATTTAATCTCTCCAATGGCTTGGTCTAGAAACCAGGAGCAAGTGGTGCTGGTGCTCTCCAGGGGCTACTACCCTCTGAGTATTTTTAGGAAGGTTACATGGTTAATTTTAGAGAGCTGGGCAAAGTAGAGCTGGGAACCTCTGAAAATCTCCACCCGGTCCTATGAATGATGAAAAAGCCTGATGGTTAACCTTCACAGTACCAAAAGCACTGCCACAGAACTGCAAGGTATTTAGTGATGGTGAGAGGATTGAGACACCTTTCCAACACATTTCTAAATATCCCAAACATACCTAATTCTGGAGCTGAGATAGGAAATTCCCATCACTTGTGTCTACTGAGCACTACAACAGGATCAGCCACACCATGTCCTGTGAGTGGAAGTGGCTGCTCCCCTCAGGGGTGGGTGAGACCATGTCCACAGGAGCTGCAAGCCTATCCCAGGTCCCAGGGAAAGGCATGTGCCATATCTACCTTCACCTGCCAAGTCCTCCTCCTGCTGGGTGTGCCTCCAGGCAGATTGCTTACAGGCCACGGTGCCATCAGGAGTAGCCCTGGCAGTAGGTAACCCTGGTTCTGTTACTGGCAGGTGGCTGAAACATGGAGAGTTGCAGCTTTTCCACTGCACAGCACCTCCAGCAGTGGGAGGAAGACACGGTGGGGATGATGTGCCCTGAAGGCAGGAGAAAGCAGCAGCCCAGGCACAATGCCAGCAACTGACCCCATACAGCATTCACCAATGGGATCCCTGGTTGCCCAATCTCCTGCTACTGCCATGAGATAAACCAGGAGCCCTGTGAGTGGGAGCAGCAACACAATTTCTCCAAAACGTGCCTGCCCCAGAAGGGATCCCTTCTCTGGTGCCCATGGACCCCTGGAGACCCAGAGAGCTTGGCTAAGCTCCAGGCTGCCTGATGATCATGGAAGATTTGGAAACCTCAGCTCCACAGTCCATCTCCATGTCTCTAGAGAGCATCTTGGGCTCCTAGCCAAGGGAGCTGGCTTATACCAGGTGAGGATGTGTCCAGACATGACATAAAACCAGAGAATATTTGGTCCAAGCATGCAGTCCTGGTGCCTCCTCCTTGCTGAGTAAACCACGAGCATTCCACCTTCTACTAGGGCTTCCCTAACGCTGCAAGCTGAACAAGCACCAGGTGGAAGCTGGAACACATGGATCATCTTGGAAAAACCTAGACTAGTGATTGGATAGGAGGGAAAGACTGAAGCACCATTTGGTCAGCTTGAAGCATATGGGGTTGGGTGAGGCAAAAGGGTTCCAAGTCCTCCCCCCTTCCCTCACCCCTCAAGGGCTCCAGCACAGCCCCAGGAGGGAAGAAGAGATCAGGGAGGAGTTGTCCTCTGTGCCAGCCAAGTGAAGGAAATCTGAAGAGCCAAGAAATTCAGACCAAACATCTCCTAGAAAATAAATTCCTTGTGGGTTTAAAGCAGCCTCATTTTTTTAAAGTGACAGTCACAGAGCAGCACGTTGGAGATGGCACATGGATGCACAGAGCACCTCTCCAGCCTGGGAGAGGTGCTGGGACACAACAGGGACCTGGCAGCTGAGGACTCCATGAGTGCCCCCTCACCAGTGGAAGCCCACTATGGAAGTGATGCTCTACCAGCCTCAGCAATGCAGTTGGGTGATGCTGCAGGAAGCAGCATCAAGTGCCTGCAGGCCAGGATCCACTTCCCCCTGCAGGAGGAAATGGCATCAGCTGCATGGGCAGAGGCAGGAGTCAAGGTCCAAGGCAGCCCTGCTGCCCTGGCAGGACTCAAGGTACCGGGTGAACTCTGTGGCTATTGTGCAGCACAAGGGCTGACACGAGCAGAGACACGTAGGCAGGAAGGAGTAAAGCACTTAAGCTGCCTCATTTGCCAGCTTTGAAAAAGTGAGCGTCCTTCCTCCTGATTCAAGGCTGCAGAGAGGTGGGAGAACATAAAGGATGGAAATAAGATATCCCACCTTCCTGAGGACAGAAGGGAGGCAGGGCTGGGGGAGGCCAGTGAACCAGCCCCAGATGATCAGCCAAGCGGGGGATGTGGCTTGGATGGGACATCTCTGGATGGCAGTGCTTGGAAGGAAACTTGACCGTTTCTGTTGGCAGGGGGACAGTCTTGCTCCATCCCCATCCTGCCCCATCATTTCCTTGCTGACTGAGTCAGTTCAGCTTGCTGAGAAGGGAGAAAATAAATGTTTGTAATAGGAAAGCAGCACCCCAAAAAGAAGCTACTTTTGTGCAAGGCCAGGTTTTCCAAGGTTTTGTCCCTGGTGTGCAGTAGCTCCTGGCAAAGTCTGCATGTGCAGGTGTCTGCTGTCAGATCAGCCACACACCAACCAAGGGTGGCAGGGATGTGCCATGGAACACGAAGCTGGCCAAGGGCAGCACCATCCTAATGCTCAAGGCATTGTGCTTTGGAGACACCTCTGTCCACTCACACCTGAGCCACAAAGAGGAGATGTAGCAGCAAGGACAAGGCATAAGTGCTTCAGGTATGATGTAGGGAAGCCACTGGGGTCAGAGAGATGCAGGACACAGTGCAGAGGGGCTGGGTGACACCACATCACAGAAGCCCAAGGCTAGCTTGCTACAAGCCAGGAGGCAGAGCTATTTTTTTTAGCCAGTTGGTTTCTTATGGAGGTGGTGGGGGAGGATGGGAAGAAGAACAGATTGCAGTTCTGGGGCTGAAGAAAGATGGAGAGTTGGAAAGGAGCAGGAGACATGGGAGAGGGAACCCCACAGGAACATTTGCTCCAGAGCAGCCAAAGCTATTGATTCTCAGCAGATGGACACAACAAAACCTTACAAAACTCCTCCAGCACAGCCTACAGACACTGAGAAGCAGGAGGGCAAAGAGGCCTGGTTATATGGTCACAGGATGTCCAGACACCAAGTACCCTCCTTGCCTATCACTGTTTAAGTATCATCCCTTCCATGGGTGTAATTGCAATTTTTAAACAGAAATATCTATGCTAATACAGAGATCATTTCCCTCCTATAGCTCAGGCTATACTGCAGGATCAGTTCCCCCCAGACCTGGATGAAAAAGGCAATTTCTCAGGGTCACCCTGTCTTCTGGCAAGTCCTAGTTTACTGCAGAAACACTCCCCCAGCTGCTGGGAACAGGTTTCATAAGGAAGAATGTGTAGCCCAAAGCTAATTTTAGCACCCCTGAGAAGAGCAAAGTTAAGCAGAGGGGTCCTGGGTGATAGCCCAGAGAAGGCATTAACACCTCCAACTCCTGCTGTCAGGCTGCAGGGCTCAGATTTACCAAGCTACAAGCTTATCCAGGGCTCCAGCTAGTCATAAAACAGGTCTGGGGCCATCTCATGGCTCAGGAAAACTGCAGGGATGCTCTGATGCTGCCTCCACACCTCTCAAGGGATGCTCAGGTGTTCAAATTCACTGCCCAGAGAGGACAACGATCCTGCAAGCACATTTTCCTGAATGCCTGTTTTTTTCCTCCCACGTATTTCTCATAGGAAAGAGGAGGCCCAGCCAAAGCCTTGCTGTGGGCAGCAATCATCCACAAGATGCACAGAGCCAGCAGGGTAATGAGGGGGTCCCAGGTGAAGAAATGAAGGAGCACAGGGGATCCTCTGGCAGCACAGTGGGATGCAGCAATTTGGAAATCAGAGCAGGAAAGGACAGAGTTTGGCACTTTGGCTTGGCAAGGGCTGGGAGGGAGCAGCGAGGAAACGTCACGAGGGGACTGCTGAGGTGAGTCATTTCTGACTAAGACATCCGCTGGGGAGGCACCCACGGAGTCCCCACTGCCAGGCTTCAGCACTGAGCAGCTGCCAGAGGAATTCCCGCTTTTGGAGAGGTTGAAACACCCAAGCCTGACCGGAGCCACTCCCCAACATAGCCGGATCTCACCCCATGGGGTGATTTGCTTCCTGACCTCTGGGTTTTCCCAAAGCAAAAAACTTGTGCTTTGACGCTGCTGAGGCTCCATCATGCCTCATCTTCAGACGATCTCTTGGGAGGAAGATGGGACACTCCAGAGGCACATGATGACATGCCTGGCTTTGTGATGCAGGGAATATGGCCAAGCACTGATTGCACACACATACCCCTTCCTGCCAGGAAGTGATCTCAAAGAGCTCCTGGTACACCTCCTCCCCAGGCATTCCACAGCAGCACTGCACAAAGAGCATGGTGGAGGGTGTCTTTGTGCCTGGGCCATGGTGGCAGGATCACTGAGGCAACTGTTTTTCATCAGTGCAACACCCCCAATCCTTGGTGTGCGTGGAAAGGATGATATGCTGCTTTTTGGGGTAGAGAAAGGGCAATTTTTATGTAGTGGGCAGCAAACAAGAGCATAAAAGGCACACAGAGCTGCACCTACAAGCAGTGCATGGCTGGGAAACACTTGCAGACAGTTCCCAGTGGTTGTTTCTGCAGAAAGACAAAAAAAATTGGAATTTTTCCACTACTGGAAAGAAAAAAAATTTAAGTGAGGAGCATGCTGCAGAGCAAGCCATGACCTCACCTGCCTCTCATGTGGTAGGAAGGGCTGCATGGCACAGAGCATCTCCCTGCTCCCCAGGAGGGACTGTGACTGCTGAGGGATACCCAGTGAATGCCCCAGCACACCAGGAAGTGGAAAAAGCAGGTGCAAAGCTGCAGGTTGATCACTCTTCTCTGTTGTACATGGTGCAGAAGGGGAGGGATTCTCCACAGCAACAAGCTGCCCCAACAGGCAGCATGAGCACCCCTTTGACAGCCAAAGGCTAGGAATTTGGGAGGAAGATCTATGCTGAGGGTGGGGATACACCACTCCAGAGCTTCCCAGCTGCCTCTGCAGCATGGAGGTGGCTGGCAGACAGAGCCAGCTCTCTGCAGCTCTGGGAGCCCTCCGAAACACAAAGCACAGCATCTCAGAAGAATGAACCCCTTGGACACTGGCATGGTCTGCCCACGCTGGATCCTGCTGGAGGAGGCAGGAGGGGCTACACACTGTGCCAAAGGCAGGAACAACCCTGTCCAGGTGTCCCTTCTCTGTGCCTTTGCTTCAACATGTGCCAACCTCCAACATGAAAAGGGTTCCCTCTGAGGAAGGAAACGGTGGGGCTGCAGATGACAAAAATCCCAGCTGTGGGATTTGAAGTTCTCTCTCTTCCCCATCACTAAAGGCAACACTCAGAGGAGCAGAGTGTAACCCCACTTCCAGAGCTGGGCAGGGTCTTCATCCTCCCATGAAACATTCACCCAGGACTAGGTGCAAGCTGCCACCTGATTTGTACCTGTCTACAGGGAACAAAAAGAAATCAAAGGCATCTAAAAACCCCTCAGCAGGGTAAGATCCAGGCAAATAACAGACTTCAAGGGCTATGAAACCAGAGTTGTAATAAATAAGCAAATGGACATCGGTTTCAAAGCAGCAAGATCTGACCAGGGATAACCTGAAATGCCAAGGCAGGGTACTCAGCCTCAGCCCATCCTGCTCAGTACTAGCTTAACAGAGGGTTGGCTCCAAAACTGATCTCAGCCCATGCTGACTTGACCTCTCTGCAGGCAGTAATTTAAGACATCTCCCTAGAATCAACCCTGCCTCCTTCTTCCTGTCTACAGATGTACAGGCCGTGGATGCATGGATTGAAAAGTGGATCTAATTCCCCTGCAGCACTTCTGATGAAGTGCAGCTCCATTGCCTTGTAGGAAGAGCTCCCAAATCAATTACTGCAATTATCCTGGCTGCAGGAGAAACTGCAGGTTTTCCCCTCACTGGTGACAAAGACTTCTCCAAAAAACAATCCCCCAAACACCCACCACCTCAAGCTGTAATGCAACCATCCAGGATGTGAAGAGCAGAACGTCCAGCACCACCCTCAAATCACTGAGCTGTGATCAGAGAAACTCAGCCATGATGAAATCCAGGGGGAGAAGGAAGAGAGCTGTCTTTTGAGGCAGCAACAGGCAAAGAGACACTGAGGACATGGAAATGTCAGTGGCCTCATCCTGGAAGGAAATAAAATGCTGGGCAGGGATGTGGGATAGGGTCAGCATCACTCAGTTCTCCTGCCTGACTGTTGCTTTCCCCCTCTTGTGTTGCAGGCAGCTGGCCTCTAAAAATACCCACTGTTGTCACGCCGTCCTGCCTGCATGGGCCAGGAAACAGCTATGAACAGCTTTCAGTTCCATTCTTCATCTGTGCTGCTGTGCTTCCCTCACTAGGATCTGCCCCAGCCCCTCTTCTGTGCCTGGCAGGTGACTGTCTCTCAGGAACTATGGCCATAACTTGACATAAACTCAATGAACCAAGGGTGCTAACTGGGAATATACAATCCCAGGAAATTTCTGCTAGGGTTGTTAAAACTAGCAAAAAGGTAAATATTTCCACAGCATCTCTCTGCTTCTCTACAAAGTGCCACAAGACTCTTCTCCACAGCACACAGCCTAGTTTCATGCCACTGATGGGAGCCCCATAGCTACAAGAGTGTGCATGAGCACAGGGAGTCACAGATTTCCTAAGCTCATTCAGCCAACAATACCACAACTGTCACAGGGTCAACCTGGTGCTGATGCTGGCCAGCT
Organism: Toxostoma redivivum; assembly: GCA_013397375.1. Classification (NCBI taxonomy): domain Eukaryota; kingdom Metazoa; phylum Chordata; class Aves; order Passeriformes; family Mimidae; genus Toxostoma; species Toxostoma redivivum. Next base: position 15,157 of record VXBI01000592.1, read on the forward strand.
CTGGTCTATAGGGAAGGAGGGGAGAGAAGAGTCAGCCTCGCCTCAGAGGTGCAGTACAGCCTTTCCAATGGTGAGGTACCATCCCCACTGGCAAAATACACCCTGGATGGAACATCCCCAGCCGCCCACAGCCCCAGCACTGGGTCTGAGAAATGCATCTGCTCAGGCTCAGCTGGTGGCACATGGCACAAACATGGCAGTGTGAGGGTAGGAAGCACCAGTGTATCAAACCCTATGCCAGCAGCACAGAAACGAGCCATTAAGATCTGCCTGCTGCTTCTCTGGCCTTTCCTTCCACCTCCCTCAAATCCCAGATTGTACGGACATGCAGTGGGCTGGAAAGTTAAACCGTGATGAGAGAGCAGCAGCCCCTGTCCCCTACCACAGGCACTCCCCTCCCCTACCTGCAGCCCAGCAGGGCAGGAAACTTGCCAGCAGCTGGGCTCTGCCCACGGGAAATGCTGTGCAGCGGCACGAGAAGAGGCCCCAGGCAGCAGAGCTTCCTGAAGCTGCACCTCCAACAACCTCTCGTCAAAAAGCACTGCAAGGGACAGCAGGAGCACCCTGGGTGGTACTCAAGCCCCCAGTGGGTTCACCCACATTTGAAACCTGCCTGGTGGAACTGGTGAGGGGAAGACATTTAAGGCCCAGCTTTAACTACTCTTGCTCTATCTGAAATTAAAAAAAATGGTGTCTGTACAGAGGGAGGCTTGTTGTACCCTGATATATAGCTAGACCAAAGCAGGTGGGCAAAGTGCTCTGCATCAGGGCCTGCTGCTTTACAGCATCACTTGACTGCTCATGCACATCATTCCCAAGCCCTTATGATTTCAGTTTTCAAGGGAAGCAGGAAAAAGCCAGGTCACATTTACTCAAAATCAAGTACTCAGCACATCTGGGGTTTTGGTGTACCAACAGCAGATGCCACGAAATGCACCTCATGGCTGCTCATTGTCTGCTTGGGGCACCACAAGACTGGTCCCTGCAAAGGCAATTTATCCAAAGACCCTTTTGCTGTCTGATCTGTCACATGAGAGATTACATCGCAGGGGGGGAAAAAGGCTTTTTTTTTTTCCCCTCCTCCTCCAAAGTGGGCTTTTCTCCCTCCCTGCACTTCTCTTGAAATTAATTTTCATTTAGCAGCATTTTCCCGTGACTCTGTGCGGCTGCCTTGGCCAGGCGCCAGCCTGATACTGCTCCTCCACCAAAGATGTCTGTATCTGATTGATCCTTCGGCCAGTGAAAGAGAGAGAGAGAGCAGAGAGAAGCCTAAATAGATAGAGCACATTAATAAGTAAGAGAAGCCTTTACGGTTATTCCAGTCACCGGAACAAACATCTCAGCAAAACAAACCAGCATGGGATAAACTTACGTCACAGGCTGGGAAGACAATCCTGGCTGGGAAATGGGTCAGCCCAGGAGTACGAGAGCATAATTTTCAGCATCTCTAGAAGATACATGTGTGGAAGAGGGAGAGGGAGGCATGTGGTATCGGACTTAAGTAAAAGGGAAAAAAGACAAAAGGAACAGCAAAGCACACGGACTCCTTTTGGGAAAAGAAGCCGATTTTATTGAACCGAGAGCCCATATTTAAAGCATGTTCCGATGCACGGAACAGAACCGTAGTTCATTGGTCCACTGGGACAAACATCTCCCAGGATGTGTCCCACGAGAAAAACACCAGGTGTCTGTCCTTGTTGTGAATTCCTTCTTGTTTTTCCAACTTGTTTTTCACGAATTCCAACCTGTTTTTGACCATGTTATCACCTTGGGAACTTTCTCCTTATCACCCTGAGAACGGGGCAAAACTCAGACTTGTGCGAAATACTTCTCCAAGCTAATTCACTAGATGTCTCTCTGACCACAAGGGCACCCAGCTACCCTATGCTGATTTATGCATAGGTTTATAGAGGAGAGAGCCCAGTTAATGTGCACAGGAATTAGTGCCTCGCTCCTGAGGAAAGCAGTTGGGATTTCAGAGGGCACTGGGGAGGCAAGGCAGTGCAGAGACAGCCTGCGCTCGCTCTCACTGCGGAGACTGAAGATAACTGCCGCCACCGCCGGCTTCTCACGCACAACGCCAACGTTGACGCACTGAAACTTCAGCTCTGCTGTGCATTAAAGCTGCCTTCGAGTCTCCCATCTTCAGGTGGTCAGCACTTTGCTCTTCTGAGGTAGCTGCTGCCTCTTCCCCCTGTTCCAGGTGAATGCTGCCCTAGCAGCTGGCTCAGAGAAGGCAGAAACAGAAAAGCATCCCCTCCAGAACTGGAGAGCCCAAGAGCTGAACATCACCAGTGTGGGGAGTCATCAGGACCATTTCTGCACCCACTTCCCAAATGATCCACAGGTCTGGCAACGATGCAGGTGTTTGATCCGGTTGTCAGACAGTAACCAGCACCAAACCCACAAAAAGATGGTTTGAGGACAGTTATCTTTGGAAATTTCCACTAGCAAAAATAGATTCAGAATGGCAAGTTCGTGCAGACCTTGGGGTGCCCTTCCCCAGGCCTAGCTCCTGGAAGGGGGGAGGGAAGCATATATGATGTCTCAAGTTGAAAACTTGATAAATTCATTTGGAAGGGAACTACAAGGATAATCAAGTCCAACTCCTGGCCCTGAGCAGGACAACCCTAAAAATCACATGTGCCTGAGAACCTTTTCCAAATACTTTCTGAACTCTGTCAGATTCGGTGCTGCAACCACTTCCCTGGAGAGCCTTGCAATGCCCAACCACATTTTGGGTGAAAATCTTTTCCCAACATCCTATATAAACCTCCTTTAGCACTGCTCCATGATATTCCCTTGGGTCCTGTCCCTGGTCACAAAGAGCAGAGATTGGTGCTGACCCTCCAGTGCCCCTCCTGTGGAAGCTGCAGCCCACGATGAGCTCTGTCCTCAGTCTCTTCTCCAGGCAGAACAAGCCAAGTGACCTCAGCTGCTACTCATATGGCTTCCCCTCTAGACCCTTCACTATTTTCATGTCCCTTCTCTGGATGCTCTCTAACAGCTTTATATCCTTCTTGTATTGTGTTACCTAAATCTGCACACACAGACACAGCAGTGCAGAGCAGGACAATCACCTCCCTTGACCAGCTGGCTGTGCTTTGCCTGATACACCATGGGACACAGTGGGACCATTTTGGGTGCCAGAACACACTGGTGACAAACTGGTGGCAGGACAGTCAGGGCTGGGAGCAGCTGACTAGCAAGTTAGAATTCAGTCTTCTTGTTCTGGTGTAGAGACTGCAGTGGTAGGACTATCTGAGGAGCAAGGATTGCCAAGCACCAGTGATAAAAGGCTCAGGACTCAAAGCTGTCGGAACACAGCAAGGGTTCACCACAGACAATACCTCCTCCCAGCTTACACAGATTGGGGCTACCCAACACACACCTTCAGCTCACCCTCCAACAAACAACTCCTATTTCCCACCCTGTTACTCTGGTGCTAGATTGAAGAGAATTTCCAACCTTTTTTGCTCTCAAGCTGTGCCTGGAGAAGGACGCAGTCCAGCACCCTGGCTGCAACCTCTGCCCTAAAAACTTTCCCATCTTCCTCAGGCTGGGCCCTCCTGCTCCAGGAAAGTGTTGCTGAGAACACAGCAGCTCATTTGGCAAAGAAGGTCTCCTGACATTGGTGCTACCAGCATCCAGGACAAACAGCCTGCTTTGTCAGTGCACAGAAAGCCTGTGACATTCCTGGTGGTGCTGCACAGGAAGATGAGCTAGGCATTTCCTTGGGCTAGCCAGCAGACAAGGAGATATGGATTTATTAGAGCTTCAAACACTCAAGGGCTTTGGGTGATGAGTGGGATTTCCAGATAAACTTTAAGCTACTTACAGCCTCTGCAAACTCCCTTAGATCCTCTGATGAAGATGAATAACATGAGAGATACTAAGAGAACCACACAAAGCTGGAGACATGTAGCACTAAATCACACATCTCCCTTTTCTCCCTTCTTCCCACTAGCCTTGGCTTTACTGAGAAGTCCTAAATAGTCATAAACCTACAGAGGCAGGGTCAAGAGCTACAGGCAAATTCCAAAGTTGTGCAAGATGTGTTATTTTCCACTCGTGGAGGCCAAGAAGTAGATCTCAGAAATCCTGGACAGAAAGGGAAATCCCAGAGCAGTTTCAGGTGGTGCTGGAACAATTGCATTGCTTGTGTATATGGCAGGCATGCCTTGGGAAAATCCCCATCAGGAAACAGGACTCACCCACAGAGGTGCTGTCCACTCAAAGGGAGGGACAAGATTCACCATAAAGATCAGAGCTCCTTGCCCACCCCATTTGGAAGATATACGTAGGCTTCACTGTTCACAAGAGTAGCAGCTCTCCTGGCCTCATCCCGGGACAGGGTAGAGGCCATCAGTATCTAACTGCTCCTCCCATCCTAGCATCCCAGCAGCCATAGTGGAGCCCAGAGGGATTCAGCAGTGGGCTCTTCTCACTGACCATCCCCATGCACAGCATCTTACAGTGATGCTGCAGCATTCACTGGCCTTGGGGATCACTTTGCAATCTCTCTCTGCACAGGCTTCCCAGCACAATCCTCCTCTCTTCCTTCCCAGGCACACCTAGCTCTTCTGCAGGCCCTTCAACTGAAGAGAGGGAAAGGAGTGACACTAAGCAGGGAAGAAAGCTCAGCCTGCCCCAGCTCACTCCTTAGGGTCCCTGCTGAGGGGCCTGATGAGCCATGAAGCAGCTGGAGAGGCACAGAAACTCTGCATGGCAGATACAGGGAGAGGCGAGGCGCCAAAACTATCTGTGTGCTCCTGTTATCACAGGCACATTGCTGCAACAGCAGCACCTTATCACTGCCCTCATGGCTCCTCCTTGTCCTACTGACGACCCCACAGAGCTCAGGTTGCACTCTGAGCTTCCAGCTCATTCCCCAAACCCAAGGGCTCCTGGAAAAATGTGAATGCAACCCACATGCAGAGAACAGCACCATTCAGGTCTCCAGAAAGGGGCAGGCAGGGCAAGAATCCACTCTCCAGCCCTGTTATCCACAGAGTTTGGGGGACTCCTCTTTTTGCTAGTACAGCAGCTCAGGCAGATCCCAGAGACCCCCAGGCACGCCTCATCCTGAGTTTGGTATGTCGGGTCCCCTCATCCCCACCCTCGAGACATCCTTCAAAGGGAGCAGGGACAGTCACACGAAGCAATGTCAAAGCTCGTCTCCATTTACCAGAGCACTGCTGCTTCAGCACTTTTCAGTGGCTAATGGAGTGGCTCAGCACCACGAGAGGAGTAGGTCGATGGGGAGGCAGGGGAGAAGACACAAGTAGCTCCTGACTGCCCTGCTGGAGGTTAACCAGCTGCAACGGGAGATTAACAGGAATTTCAGCAATCTTGTAGTGGCTTACTTCCCCCCTTCCCTGCAGTCTCCAAATACTTCATTAACTTCTTACACTAAGAGAGGAAGAGTGCAAAAGTTAAATGAGCTCTGACAAGTTTTCAGAAGGGTTTTTAAGCATCCTCCACTCCTTTTGCTATTAATTAGCAACGAGGAAGAACCACCACCGGGAGAGGATTCGGCACAGACTGAACAGCTCTCACTGCTGCCTGCACACGCTTCAGCTCAGCTCAAATGCTCTCAGAGGGCCCCAAAAGAGGCACCAGAGAAACCCAGTTCTTGCAGCACTTCCCACAGCTCATGCTGCAATCTTTCAAGGGCACCATGTTTAACTTAGCAGCACTGCACTAACTCGCTCAAGTGGCTGAAAAATAGCTTACTCCATTTTGCAGCTGGTTTATTTTTCTGAACAGGTTTTTGCCTCTCAGCATTGCAGTTTAAAATGTAACTGATACTCTCTGACCAACCACTGTGAGCTGCAGGGTGCTTCTGTAATGAGACCCTCCTCACACCAGCACCAGGCACAGCAGAAGCCCCCATGGGCCTCATTCCTACAGAGGCTTGTGGAATACCTGAAAGGATGCTGGGCCTTCGTATCTCTGTGCATTTAGAAACCAGAGCAGCAGCACAGTCTGTGCAAGGTCACAGAGCAAGAAAGTTTGCAGGAGTGCTTGGTCTCAACTCCGCTGCCACATGCCAGCCCCCTCCATCTGCCAGGGAGGATGGCAAGCACCCGGCTTATCCAGATCAATAGGAATCAGACCTGGGGCATTCTGCCACTGAGGATGCAATGCAAGACACACAGCTTCGATCTAACGGAGAAGAGCAGCCCCTGGAGACCGGGCAAAGGGTCTTCCAAGAAGTAGGAAAATGGGCCCCATGAGACTCTTCTTGCACTTTGTTCTTATCCACTGCTTCAGTCTCAGGCCTTCCTGAAAATGAGGCATTGTCCCAAGGCATATTATGAAATTCCCAGACCACGTCACACAAGGAGAATACAGCATTTGCAAAGGGGACGGGTGGGAGAGAAATCCCAGACTGTTCCAGGAAATGCAGGGAGACATCCCTGAAATGACTTCCCCTCTAGCCAGGAGGGGAAGGAAGGACCTCCCACCTCGCTCCCTGTACCCAGCCAAAACTAGGTCAGTGACACAGCCAGAGCTCCTCTCCAGACACCAGGACACATGGAAGAGTCCAGCCAGGAGGGTGAAGGGGGTAACCTTGCCCTTTTCCATAGGTTGACATGTTTCCTGCAAGAGAGCCCAGCTGGCCCCCTAGCTCCGTTAGAGAGGCAGGCAGTTCCTCTTCTGCTTCCTCCTCAGCACAACACTGCCAGCTGGCTTGAAAGAGAAAACCAACTCTGGCCTTTCCCTAGCCCTTTATCAGACATAACAAAGGTAAAAAAAAAAAAAAGACCCCCATACTTTGCTTTCAAAGGCTTCCTCTGCTTCTTTCCCAGTTTCTAAGGCCAAGAACTGCAACACCTGAATAGCAATCATCAAACACCTTCAGAAGAGACACAAGGCGCTCAGCCTGGTTGCAAACCCCAAGGTCTTGAACTACAGCATCTTCAAGGCCTCAAGACCACTATCCCCCAAGTCAAGGGGGGGGTGCGGTGGGGATGCCACATCCACTGCTTCATACCCTAGAGTCAAAACACCTCCCTTCTAGAAAGCCTCCTCCCTTCACAGCCTCTTCCTCCCTTGACCTTGACACAGATGCCAGCTCCAGCAAGCAGCCATCCGTCTGTGCCGGGGAGAGGATGGGGAAGAGGGTCCAAGAGAGGGGCAGCTCTCCCCTCCCGGGTGAACCGCGCCCACCGCCGCCCCGAGCACCCACGGAGGGAGGGGAAGCCGGGGGAAGGCTCGGGGGAGCCGGCACTCACCGCTGTGCGAGCTGAACCACCGCGGTGCGATGTGAAGGGGCAGCGCGTCGGCCAGCGAGGCCCTGGCGCCCAGGTACAGCATCCCGTCTCTATGGTGACCGCCTCCCGTCTCCTGGAAACTGTTGCCATGGGCGTACGTGGAGTCGGAGCCCGGACCGCCGCCGCCGCCGCCCGGGGCCCGCTCGGCCTCCCCCGCCGCCCGTGCCGCCGCCGCGTACAGCCCGAAGGGGACGGCGCCGGCCGCTGCCGGGTCCATGCCCATCCCGGCTACCGAGCTGACGGAGCGGCTGCGCAGCCCCATCGCGCCGCCGCCGCCGCCCGCCCGGTAATGGCCGAAGGGGGGCGCCCCCCCCCCTCCTCCCGGCGGCGGCACGGCGCTGTCATCCGTCGACACCCCCGGGAAGGGGCCCCGCGAGCGGGTCGCCGTGCTCTGCTTGCCCCCCATGTGGGCGCCGCCGGGCCGGAGGGAGCCGAGCGACAGCCCCCCGCGGGGAACGGGGCCGCGCCGCCCCCGCTGGGAGGCGAGAGGGGGC